>CAUYQU010098599.1:0-42438 GCA_963574635.1 Cheracebus regulus
ACACTGACGGAAGCATAAGAAGAAGCATGCTACCAGAGACAGCTTCCTAGCCTCTACCCTGCCGCTGAAGTGATAATAAAAGTTATAAGCACCATTTTCCTCGGAGTCGTGTGGTCCTTGCCGGCCGAGGTCCGCGACAAATTTTATTATGTAACTTGACTGATCTTATCTTATTATAAACCCAGACTTTTATGAGAATTGATAATGTCTCAAAGACTGGTTTATTATCTCAATAAAAGGATCAGAGATTTTTTTCCAAAGTACAAGGGAGAAGAAATCTTTTCTTTGGTGATTTAAAGAAATATTAATAAGACAGAATAGTTATTTTCTGCTGTTAATCTAAGGTGTCATATGTAAGAGAAATACATATATATCCATACAGCAGGCACCAGCTGGGTGTCCTGTAGTTCAGTTCGGGCACTACTGGAGATAGCATCGGATCCCACAGGTTGAGGGTTTAGTCCCACAAGATTGCCCACAGCTTGAGACACCAATTCCAAGTCCAGGCCTCTGTAACTTCTGACCTGCTTTAGGTTGTGATTCCCCTAAGCCCCTCTTTGGATTTGATTAACTTGCTAGAGCAGCTCACAGAACTCAGGAAAACATTTACTTGTGTTTACTGGTTTACTGTAAAGGATATTACAAAGGATACAGATGAAGACATGCAAAGGGCAAGGTATGGGAGGGAGAAGGGGTGTGGAGCTTCCATGCTAATATGGTTTTGCTGTGTCCCCACCATGTGTCATGGAAGGGACCTGGTGGAAGGTAATTGAATCATGAGAGCAGGTTTTTCCCATGCTGTTCTCATGATGGTAAATAAGTCTCAAGAGATCTGATGGTTTTATAAAGGGGAGTTCCTGGCTGGATGCGGTGACTAATGCCTGTAATCCCAGCACTTCAGGAGGCCGAGGTGGGCGGATTGCAAGGTCAGGAGTTCAAGACTAACCTAGCCAACATGGTGAAACGCCGTCTCTACTAAAAATACAAAAATTAGCCAGGATTGGTGGCAGGTGCCGGTAATCCCAGCTAGTTGGGAGGCTGAGGCAGGAGAATCTCTTGAACCTGGCAGGCGGAGGTTGCAGTGAGCCAAGATTGCACCACTGCACTCCAGCCTGGGCAACAGAGCAAGACTACGTCTCAAAAATAAAATAAAATAAAATGGAGTTCCCCTGCACATGCTGTCTTGCCTGTCACCATGTAAAACATGACTTTACTCCTTCTTTGCCATCCATCATGATTGTGAGGCCTCCTCCCCAGCCATGTGGAACTGTGAGTCAATTAAACCTCTTTCCTTTATAAATTACCCAGTCTTGGGTATGTCTTTATTAGCAGCATAAGAACAGACTAATACACGTGCACTCCCTGGGTGTACCGCCCTCCCTGGGTGTACCACCCTCCAGAAACTTCCATGTGGTCAGCCATCTGGAAGCTTTCCTTTGTCTTCGTGGGTCTTCCCTGTGCTGAGCTGCCACTCCTGCCAATGCCATCAGTTCTGTGGGAGGTCTCCTGTGCACTGGCTGCTTCACTGCACCTGCACAGGGCACAGAGCCCTTCCCGGAGATGAGAGGAGCCAAAAATGCCCTCAAGATGCCCATGTCCAGGAGTCACTGGCTGAAACCACAAATGGGCTTCAGTCAACTCAAGAAGATGCAGATGCTAACGGTGGGGTCATAGTGGCCTGAGGCTGCCTGGAGGTGCCAGCGCCTGCAGAGGTGGAAGGACGCACGCCCAGGGCACCCTCTGCAGTCCAGGCCATCCCCAAAAGCTGCTGAAAACCCACAATTCCATCTGGAAGGAACTGGGAAAGGAGAGGAACCCCAACCTCTCTGCAGGTCTGCGGCACGCCCCGCTTCAACTCTGCCCTGCAAGGAGCTCAAGGCACCCTAGTGGGGACCCTCATGCTGTCCCTGCGGACTTTTACACTGGAACTGTGCCCTGCATGCATAAGAGTCTTGAGGTCTCTGTGTGGAGAACATGCCTTAGTTTGTTCTTCCTCTCCTGAACGTCCTAAACATTTTTCATTTAGAAAAACTCCCTTCATGGAATGAATAATATGTAATATTCTTAGGAATTGTTCTTTTAGATCTACTCAAAAATGCTATGGTTCTTCCATTGAAACTGTACACTTTGATTAAAGCCTTTCCCTTATCCTCCACCTATGGAATTGATTTTGAGCCGGTAAGTTAAGATTGGTATAGATGGGCCTGAGGCAGACAGAAAGGGCAGGGATCCAGCTCAAGCCTTTTTTCGTTGTTGTTTTTTTTTATGGTGTCTCGCTGGATTGTTCAGGCTGGTGTGCAGCGGCGCAATCATGCTTTAGTCTAAATTCCAGGGGGCTTTGAGGAGCTGTGGACACTAACAGGGTGGGAGGGGCCAGCTCGGTGGATCACTTGCTGGAGTTACTTCAAAACTGACGGTAGCCCTCCAGATGAAGGCAGGGAACAGACATTAACAGTGTTCTTTACATCAGGGGTCCGCAACATTTTTAGCACCAGGGACTGGTTGCATGGAAGACAATTTTTCTATGGGTGGTGGATGGAGAGACAGGGATAGTTTCGGGATAAAGCTGTTCTACCTCAGATCATGAGGCATCAGATTCTCAGGAGGAGCGAGAAAGTTCGCAATAGGGTTGGCGCTCCTATGAGAATCTAATGTCTCCACTGATCTGACAGGAGGTGGAGCTCAGGCAGTGATGCTCCCTTGCCTGCCACTCATTTCCTGCCATGACCTAAAAGGCCACAAACCCGAACCCATCCGCTGCCTAGGGGTTTGGGGACCCCTGTTTTAAATGTTACATTATAATAAAGGATGAAGGCTGGGTTTGGGATGTACTTCCCGTGGGGTCGATGGCGCCTGGGCACTGCAAAGTATTTTGGGGTGCTATGGGCGGGGTGAGGCAGGTGTAGTCTCTTAGTCTGATTTTCCCTTGCGCCGCCCACGCATCTCTCTACTGCCTGCACCATAAAGATCTGGACTTCAGAGCACGTCTTTAACCACTTGTGGGAAACTGTTACAGCAGCTGCAATGCACAAATACCCAAGCCCTATGAACCCGAGCATGGTGTGGGTTGATGTGTTGGAGAGACATATAAATCCCTCTGGAGAGTTGCACAGATGCAGACTTCTCTGAAAAGAGGAGGAACTGCAAGTCTCTTATTGGTGCAGCAAGAACCAAAACATACATGCTAGAATATTCTGTAGTTAATCCTGTAGAGAAGACAATGGAACTTAAATCTCCTAATATTTCACTTACAAATATGGTTTCAGCAGACGAGAGACTTATATGCAAACCACATCATCTGTACCCAGAAAAAAATATGTATTTTGACTCAAGAAGCTATAATCGTGAAAGCAGTCAGCCTCAGCAGTTACCTTGAAGGACTGATGGCAAAAACGATATCTTCAAATGCTAGTAAAGGGCAAGAAACACTGGAATGGGTCATCGTAAATTACCTGTTAAGACTGAAGAATTGATGGCTTCTGACAAAGGAGGCATAAGAACTCCGTGGAGGCTGCAGCAGCCTTTGTAGAGAATTGATAATGAACATGTGTAGACAAGTACTCCACATCTCTCCAGGCTAGCAATATATTTATTTTGAAACTATAAATATATTTTAAGTAAAATTTTTAAAAGTAGGCTGATATAAGACTGTGAGTTTAGATCAAAACAAAGAGAGGCATGGTGTCTAAATAAAAGGGATCATCTGAAATTAATGTTGTTTGAAATGACTAATTTTGAGTTTATGTAAAATTTTAATAATTTTTTAAAGAAATTATTTTTAACTTTTGTTTTAAGTTTGGGGTACACATGGAAATTTGTTATTGTGGTAAACTTGTGTCATGGGGGTTTGTCGTACACATCACTCTATCACCCAGGTATGAAGCCTAATACACATTAGTTACTTTTCCTGATCCTCTCCCTCCTTCCACCATCCACCCCTCAATAGACTCCAGTATCTATTGTTCCTTTGTGTGTCCATGTGTTCTCATCATTTAGCTCTGGCTTATAAGTGAGAACATGTGGTATTTGCTTTTCTGTTCCAGCATTAGTGTCCTAAGGATAGTGACCTCCAGCTCTGTCTACGTTCCTGCAAAACACATCACTTTGTCCATTTTATGACTGCATAGTATTCCATGGTGTATATATACCACATTTTCTTTATCCAGTCTATCATTAATGATCAGTTAGGTTAATTTAATGTCTTTGCTATTGCATGAATGTTTATGTGCAATGAACAAACACAAGTATGTATCTTTATGATATAACAATTTGCACAAACACCTTGGTACAAATCTAGTAATGGTATTACTGGATCAAATGGTATTTGTCTTTTTTTTTTTTTTCTGGTCTTGGGGGAATTACCACACTGTTTTCTACAATGGATGAACTAATTTACTCTCTCATCAATAGTGTATAAGCAAAATTTTAACTTTTTTAAAGTACTTGAAAGTTTGTATTGACATTGAATCACCTTAAGGTAGATTCTTAAAGCTTTTTACACATTAGAACCTTACCTTGCTTTTGTCCAACAACAGAACAAAGCAGAGCTATCTCCTATGTACACATAATTGCTCTGCTTAGATACCTCTTATAAAATCACACTCCCACTCCTCTGATAACCCATTATTCCCTTAACCAATTAATGATTAATCCATAAATGGATTAAGACATCAAAAAGGCAGAGCCTTCAATATCCAATCACTTTTGGGCGGGGGGAACAGAGTCTCGCTCTGTAGCCCAGGCTGGAGTGCAGTGGCACGATCTTGCCTCATTACAACCTCTGTCTTCCCGGTCCTGGTTCAAGCGGTTCTCTTGCCTCAGTCTCCTGAGTAGCTGGGGTTACAGGCACATGCCTCTATGCCTAGCTAATTTTTGTATTTTTAGTAGAGATGGGGTTTCACTATGTTGGCAAGGCTGGTCTCGAACTTCTCACCTCGTGATCTGCTCACCTCGGCCTCCCAAAGTGCTGGGATTACAGGCATGAGTCACCAAACCCAGCCCCAATCACTTCTTAACGGCACCATCTCTCAATATTGTTACACTGGGAATTAAATTTCTTTTTTTTTTTTTTTAAGACGGGATTTCACCATGTTGGTCAGGCTGGTCTTGAACTCTCAACCTCAGGTGATCCACCGCCTTGGCCTCCCAGAGTGCTGGGATTACAGGCGTGAGCCACCGCGCCAGGATGTCTCCATAAACTGCTCACAATCAAGGCCTGAAATACAGAAGAACCCAGAAAGGGAAAAATACCTTATCTTGCTCATGGCTCACAGTGAGACAGGAGTTTGGCAGGACCAGTTTCTCAAGACAAACAGGAGGCTAGGTCCCCAAGACACAGGTCACAATACCCCACACAAGACTCCTTTAAAAAAAAAAAAAAGAGCCCAAACCAGCTAATGCCCAGATGATACAAAAGCAACCTCTGGTTACCCTCATTGCTCATTATACGCTAATTATTATGCATTGAATGCTAAAAGACACTACCACCTGAGCAATGGCTGTTTACAAATGCCATGGCAATGCCCAAAACTTGCTGTGTATGTTCTGTAAGGGGAAAAACCCCTAGTCCACAAACTCCTGCCTCTTTCCCAGGTAACCCCTTATTTATCATATAATCAAGAACTGGCTGTAAAATGGCCAGCTAGCTGCCTCATCGGCTGGTGCTACCCTGACTACAAGGTAGCCTTCTTTTTGTTCCTTTGTTTCCTTAATAAAATTGCTTCCACCTTACTCTGCTGGCTTGACTTAAAATCTTTCTAGCACAAGCAAAGTATCCACTGAGCTTCCCTGGCTGAACACCAGTTCTGGGGGTACTCTTGCATCAACAGCACCACTGCCTTCAATCAATGCCCTGAAAGGAGCTCCTCACACCCCAGTGGAGACCCTCATGATGGGTGGAGGGAGGAGTGCGATTGTTGTTGTGAGTGATGAATGCAGGGGTCCAACTGGACTCATCAGCCATGAAATGTGGGAGCAGCAGGCCTGTTAGAGGGGACCCCAAGCTCCAAGCAACTTGTGGGACTTGTTGGGATTAGAGACAATCTGCATACAGCTATTAAAGGAGACATCTTAACAATCTAGGCATTGTTAAGGGATTAAAGAACGCTCCAATGCCAAGCAGCATTTGAAACACTCCCCGAGAAGGGCGGGGGCGGAGGGTGGGCGATTCTGCCAGCCTGAAGCGAATGTGAAACAGAGAATGTGGCACACCTTGCTGGACAGGAACTGCTGTGGGTGGAGTAACACTCTCTTAACTGTCTGTGAGGGCTGTCTTTCTGTTCATAAACATGGGTCACACTCAAAGCAAGCCCACTCCTTTAGGGGCCATGCTGAAAAGTTTCAAGAAGGGATTTGGTGGGGATTATGGAGTAACTATGACACCAGAGAAGCTAAGGACTTTATGTGAGGTAGACTGGCCAGCATTTGGGGTGAATTGGCCCTCAGAGGGGAGCCTGGACAGGTCTCTTGTCTCCAAAGTATGGCATGAGGTTATATGTGGCAAGCCAGGACACCCTGACCAATTCCCGTACATAAATTCATGGTTGTAGCTTGTTCTAAACCCTCCAGAGTGGCTGAAAGGACAGGCAGCAACCGTGCTAGTGGCGAAGGGACAGGCAGCTAGGAAAAAACCCCACTCTACCTGCCAAGAGACAAGGATTCCCAAGGTCCTGGCAGATTCGGTAACAGAGACGCAGACTCCCAAGGTCCTGGCAGATTCAGTGGCAGAGACACCGACTCCTAAGGTCCTGACAGATCCAATGGCAGAAGAGGTTTTGCCAATAATACCCCCTCCTCCTCAAGGACTTCCTGCCTCTGGGCCTGAAACTTCAGCAACTCCTGACTCCACACAAGTGGCGAATAAGTACCAGGCTTTAATCATCATGTACGAAGAACTGTGAATTCTGAATTTACCTAAAGGTAAAGCTCCTTAGCATATTCTTGATTACATATCGTTTTTATATTATGAAAACTTTAAGGTACTTTGGAGAGGAAGAACTATATAAGGAATGATCTCCATCACAAAGACTTCTTGCTCCTAGATGGCACAGTCACAAAGAAGTTTACAATAGCATCATGAGGGTCCCCACTGGGGTGTGAGGAGCTCCTTCCAGGGCATTGGTTGAAGGCAGTGGTGCTGTTGATGCAAGGGTATCCCTAAAATTGGAGTTCAGCCTGGGAGACCAAGTAAATACTTGCTTTCTGCCAGAAAGAATTCAAGAGCAAGTGAACAGAGTAATATGAAATCAAGTTTATTTAGTAAACTAAGGAACAAAAAGAAGGCTACCTCATAGTCAGGGTAGCACCAGGGTGCAGGGTGGCTAGCTATTTTATGGCTATTTCTTGATTATATGCTAAAGAAGGGGTTGAATATTTCTTTAGTTGTCTGGAAAAGGGGCAGGAGCTTCTGTAACCAGGAGTTTCTCCCCATTACAGAACATACAGGTTAAGTTTTGGGCATTGCTATGGCGTTTGTAAACTGTCATCACACTGGCAGCAGTGTCTTTTAGCATTACAATTTGTTATAATTAGTATATAATGAGCAATGAGGGTAACCAGAAGTTGCTTTTGCAGCCGTCTTCCTTCTGGCTGGTTTGGACTTAAAAAAAAAAAAAAAAAAAATCTTATCAATGGGGTATGGCGACCATGTCTTGGGGACCTAGCCTCCTGTTTGTCTTGCAAAGCTAGTCCTGTCAAACTTCTGTCTCACTGTGAGCCATGAGTAACAAAAGGTTTGCTCCCCCTGCCCCTTACTGGATTGCTCTGTAATTCAAGCCTTGATTATGAACAGTTTATGGAGGCATCCTGGGTATGTATCTGTTTAGCTCTGAAAGCACTGGCATCTCCTGGCCGGTTTGGGACCATTGAATTCGGCCATTGGAAGAACAGTGCCCTGCATGCATCTTTTTTTTTAAGATGACTGGAGCTCCTTTGTGGTTTCAGCCACTGACTCCTGGACATGTGGGTTTTGATGGTGATTGGCCCCTCTTGAGTCTGGGATCAGCTCCGTGCCTGCTGGAAACCCAGCACAGCAGCTCATATATACTGGTTTTTACATCCTCACAGAACTAAGGGCATTGGCAGGAATGGTAGCTCAACACAGCAAGTGATCTAGTGCCCAGGCCCAGGTTTGTTCTTTGTCCTGACCTGGTGGCATGTGACACCCGCTCTGGACCTGCTTTCCTCTAGGACTGCTCTTCTAAGGTTGATGGACAGAACTCCATGGGTTCAGCCTTGTGACAAGGCCAGCCATGTAACTGAGCTAGGAAAAACAGTAAATGACTCAGGTGACTCAGGCTAGTACTGAGTGTGTGTTTTTATAGTATGTTTTGTTAAGCAGGTAATTAACACTAATTTGCCTTGCAAATTGGTTCAGAGCCTGATAGGATTAAGGTAAAACTTGTATCATTCCGGAAGATACTCTGAAAACACTGTTATGGTTGCTATAATTGAATCATCCAAGGAAAGGGAGCAATGGAGATGTCCCACTGGTGGCATGATCCAGTTACTGACTGTCCATTCACTATAGAAAGTATGTCTTTATTGCAGGGCAGCCTAGGCAATCCCACCTACTATGTCTCATTCTTCTGGCATATGTTAGAGGTGTCGAGTGGTTGTAGATAGGCAACTCAATGAGGTTAGATCATAGTCCAAGATCACAAAGCTAATTCTGCTAGAATCTGGATTCAGAATCCAGGTCCTGCAGCATACCAGTCACTTAGAGCAATGAATAAAATATTAGTATAGGCTAGGTTGTGAAAAGGAGTATCCCAGGACTTTCTTAAAGCCATACATTTTGTATTTTTGTCTACACTCAACTAACTAGATGAAAAAGAGACTTCAAAGGTGCTATGAGTTTTATACCTAAGGGGAAAATAAGTTGAATGATGTAACATTTTCAACAGTGTTTTTTGCAGGCCCCGATCTTATTTTATGTAATTAGGTGCATTCTATCAATTATTCCTTTTCATCTCTTTTCCTACTTCTACTAGATTCTTCTTATAAGTAACTATTTTATTTCTAGCAATTTTATTTTTATTTCTATCGTGTGTTTTGTAGCAGTCTTATATGTGACACATTTTTTGTGTACATATATTTTTAATTCTTCCAAAGAGTACTGGGGTACATCTTATTTCATTTATTATTTTTCATTTATTGGCATATTTCTAAGATTTTTATAGGTACACTTTATTTGCTGCTTCCAACTTCAGCATATCAGTTTCTAATGAGCCTCTGCCAGACTTTTCCACTCCAGTGTCCCACAAGGGACATTCTGATGCCACCTAATCACCAATATCACATATATTAGTCTCATTCTCATGAGAGAATTTCTTTAGGATATACATCGTCCTCCAGTAGAATTGTGCATCAAAAATGCACAACCAGTTTGTTCTTTAAATGAATGAAATATTTGTCCTCCAAAAATAGTCCATGAGGATTACTGCATGCATTTATTTCCTGTGGACACTTGGATTAACCCAGTCATCTAATATTTGCCGCGTGTTTCAGAAGGGAGAAGTCCATGATGGTTCGGCAGCTGTCTGATTCAGTATCTACTGATTTCTGACAGTATCTTCTTTTAGAGAGCGAGTCTGCAATGTGGTTCAGAAAATTATTCCCTGGCATTCAGTCTAAAATCTGTGTCTACACCTTTCTATCAGTTTTTTGTTTTTTTGTTTTTTTGTTTTGAGTCAGAGTGCTGCTGTATTGCCCAGGCTGGAGTGCAGGGGCGCAATCTCGGCTCACTGTAACCTCTGCTTCCCAGATTCAAGCAATTTTCTTGCCTCAGCCTCTCAAGTAGCTGGGATTACAGGCACCCACCACCACGCCCTGCTAATTTTTTTGTTTTTTAAGTGGAAATGGGGTTTCGCCATGTTGGCCAGGCTAGTCTCGAACTCCTAACCTCAAGCAATCTGACTGCCTCGGGCTCCCAAAGTGATCGGATTACAGGTATGAGCCACCATACCTGGTGTCTATCAGATTTTAAGTGACATTTATACCATAATAAGTCTTTTTATGTTTATACTATTTGACAGTGTTTTGTTTCTTTTCCTAAAAACCTTAAAAGAAATACACCAGTAATCTCACATTTAATATGGTGAGTCTGAATCCTTAGTTGAACCATTGGAATTTAGATTAGTCCCTCTAAAGATAAAGCTCAATCTCAAGTTCATACAATGTAGTAATTTATCCAAGGTCGTGGGATAAATATGTAGATGTTTCGTAAAGTATCTCCTGAATGAACTGAGTGTCTCTCAGCAGATAGGAAGATATTGTAAGGTGTTCCCTCTTTTTTTGAAGAGAGAAAGGATTTCACCCTGCTTCTCCCTGCTCTGCTAAAATGTATGAGATGTGGCTAAGTTTGTAGTTGTCAGGCTACCTTACAGGCATGTAAATGTGTGAATGCCAACTCAAAACTACTGTTCCTTCTCTCTTCTATTTGGTGTGCAGCAGTCTTTTGTTGTGAGCATTGTGCTATTTCTTCAACAGTGGATATATTCCGTCCTTTTCTTCCTCCTAAATGGACTGCGCAGAGAAGCAGTTATTCATAAGGCCTCTCAGAAGATGGTTTCAAGAGATCAAACAACTATTGTTGTTCAGAGCAGCATCAAATTTGTGGAGTCAGTGTTCATACAGGTAGTAGGGGATTCTCTTTGAGAGAATTAGAAAAATGTTTTACAAACTCGTTAGAAGTTTGCCTTACAGTTAAACTTTATTGGTTTAGTAATAAAGTCGCCTCTGGTCATGCCTGATACCAAGCTTGGAGTGCTAGGAAGCACAGCACTGAATATGCTCATTCCTGCCCCTCTCCTCTTTCTTCTCACTCCCACTTCCTAAGAACAGAACTCTTGAATAAAGCAATCTCACCAGAGTGTTTATTTCAGTGATGTTTTTTGGGGGAAGCCAGGCCACTAAAATATGCCTCTCTGCTCACCTCATGTTCCTCAGTGTTTTCCCCCCAGCTGTTGGAATCCTCAAAAATTCATTCTGTATTAAAATTTATTTCAGAGTGCCTTCAAAAATAGAATGATTCAGGCCAATCTTCACTCTTGAAATGCTACAAATGAGACATGTTCCCTATATTTGAAAAGTCTTTGAATGAGTGAAACAACTACATATATAGAAAGGCCTTTTTAAATATCAACGAGTTAAATCTTTATATGCCCATTTCCTGCATCACACTTACGCCCCCTCCTCAATTTTTTGATTATCCAATATCTCTCCCAATCACAGGGCAAAACTCTAAACAATGTGTTAACATTCTGAATCCAGTCACATACTTTTTAAAAAATGCATGATAATCTAATGGAGTTTACTGGGAGCTCAACATTGGTTTAGAACTTGAAAATCAATCTCTATTATTCTCCACATTAACAGCAGAAAATATAAATGATAATCTCAGTAGATACAAAAAAACCTTTTAAAAATTCAACCCTGCTTTATTATTAATATAGAAGTCATCTTAGCAAATTAGAAACAGTGAATTCCCTTAATTTGATAAAACATCTATTAGTGATGTATACCTAACATCTCACCAAATTTTGAAATATTAAAATATTAAAAACTGAAATATTTGAAATAAAAAATTTTAATATTGAAATATTAAAAACTGCCAATTTCTTACTGATATAAGAAAACTGCCAATAACTGGACCCATTCTCTCACACCCTGCCCCACCTTATTACTGCCTAATCCAATAAAAACCCAAAGGGTTTTTAAAGTGCCTTCAGGAATGATGAAATCTTCACTCTAATCCTATCACAGTCTGAAGCAATTAGCAAGGTAAATAAGTGTTAATCCCCACATGAATGGATTTTGGTTTACAACTTCTTATACAAGACAGAATGCTATAAAAGCCCACAGTCGGAGCCGGACTGAGCCTTTTGCTCTGTTCCGAGGCCAGCTACAGGTGAACCGGGTCAAGCCTTGGGAGGCTGAAGCTATGGAGCACACATCAACCTTGGAAGAGCTGTCTTGGAGGCGGGCAGGTCCAGAGCCCCACATTCCATGGGACCT
The DNA here is from genome assembly GCA_963574635.1 of Cheracebus regulus. Taxonomy (NCBI): domain Eukaryota; kingdom Metazoa; phylum Chordata; class Mammalia; order Primates; family Pitheciidae; genus Cheracebus; species Cheracebus regulus. The sequence goes on from CAUYQU010098599.1 coordinate 12,016, forward strand.
GAACCGAGAGCAAGCCTGGGCCTGGGCGATGGATAACTTCCTTGTGCTGAGCCGCCACTCCTGCCAATGCCATCAACTCTACCGGAGCTTGGAGTTGCACTGTGCCTCCACCAGGCACAGAGCCCTTCCCGGAGATGAGAGAGGCCAAAGACGCCCGCGAGACACGCATGTCCAGGAGTCACTGGCTGAAGCCACAAACGAGCTCCAGTCACCTCAAGAAGATGCAGATGCTACTGACGGTGGGGTCCATAGTGGCCTGAAGCTGCCTGGAGATGCCAGCGCCTGCGGAGGCAAAAGGACACACGCCCAGGGCGCCCTCTGCGGTCCAGGCCGTCCCCGGAAGCTGCTGAAACCCCAGGATTCCATCGGGAAGGAACCCGGAAAGGAGAGGATCCCCCGCCTTCCTGCCGGCCTGCGGCACCACCCGCCTCAACCGCTGCCCTGGAAGGAGCCCGAGGCAACCCAGTGGGGGCCCTCCTTCTGTCCCTGCGGACTTTTACGCTGGAACTGTGCCCTGCACGCATAAGAGCCTTGAGGTATCTGCTGTGGAGAACATGCCTTAACTTGTTCTTCCTTTCCTGAGCATCCTAAACATTTTTCATTTACAAAAACTCGTTTTATGTAATGAATACTATGCAATGTGCTAAGGGACTGTTCTCTTAGATCTACTCAAAATTGCTATGGTTCTTCCACTGAAACTGTTCACGTATTCAATAAAGCCTTTCCCTATTCTTCACCAGTGGAATTGATCTCAAGCTGGTAAATCAAGATTGGTATAGATGGTTCTGAAGCAGACAGAAAGGGGACAGGGATCCAGCTCAGAGCATTTTTTTTTTTTTTGAGCTGGTGTCTCGCTGGTCTCTCTGGGTGGCTTAGGCTGGTGTGCAGTGGCACAAGCATGCTTTAGTCTTTAGACTAAAGGAGAGTTTTGAGGAGCTGTGGATAGTAACAGGGTGGGAGGGGCCCGCTGGGTGGATCACTTACTGGAGTTGTTTACTGACCGTAGCCCTCCAGATGAAGGCAGGGAACTGTCCGTGGCCCTCCAGATGAGGGCAGGGAACAGACATTAACAGTGTTCTTTAAATCACAGTCCCCAACCTTTGTGGCACAAGGCACTGGTTGCATGGACGACAATTTTTCTATAGATGGGGGGTTGGTAGATGGGGATGGTTTTGAGATGAAGCTGTTCTACCTCTAGATCATCAGGCACCAGATTCTCAGGCAGAGTGTGCAAGGTAGATCCCTTGCGTTAGCAGTTTACCACAAGGTTCAGTGCACCTATGAGAATCTAATGTCTCCACTGATCTGACAAGAAATGGAGCTCAGGCGGTAACACTTGGCTACTGGCCACTCCCCTCCTGCTGTGGCACGGTGCTCCTAATGTTAACTGTGGAGGGTGTCCAGGTTCCTGGCATCTTGAACAAAGAATTGGACAAAACGCACAAGCAAAGCAAGGGAAGAATGAAGGGACTTATTGATGAAAGTACACACCACAGTGTGGTAGTGGGCCTGAGCATAGGATCTCACAGGCTCTGTTACAGAGTTTTTATGAGTTTAAATACTTTCTATTGGGGGTATGCCCTTTGTAAATGAAGAGGATGAAGTAAAATTACATATTCATTTGCTCAGTGTATGCCCTATAGAGAGGCTATTCCTGTTATAGCTGAGTTGGAAATCAGCCTTATGTTCCCTGCTTCCAGACCCTATTTTCCTGCCGTATCTCCCCTCTGAAAGATGTGATCCCCATAAATCTTCATGGGAGGCAGAGGGACTGATGGTCTTTTTTCTGTAACTGCTTCACGCTGACTTGGGGCATAGTCCATTCCTATTGGGGATCATGGAACTCTCACCCTGCTCTATCTAGTAGGGTAGCTCCTTGATGGCTAGAGGCAGTGTCTGGAACTGGCTGGAACCTGGAACTGGCTGAAACCTTTGTTGCATGATCATCAGAAGCTTAGTGGTCTCTAGGCAAGAGGAAATGAATCTGGTTAAAAGATTTAAAGGAACTTCAGGGAGTTGATACCTATGCTGTTAGAAATGTTTGTTATAGAGATTTGCAGAAGAAGAAAAAAAAACAAAAGTTGGTTTGTTCTAGAAGCCATGTGTTTCCCTAAAATCTTAGTAGATTTTGGTTTGGTTTGTTGGGGCCTAGTGCATGAGATTAGTCCAAATCAATGGCCTCCCAGAATTTTGGTTTAAAAATTCCCCCTTTTTGGTCAGGTTCTCATTTAGGTGAGAGTGTGGCCAGGTTGGTCTCGAACACCTGACCTCAGGTAACCACCTGCCTCAGCCTCCCAAAGTGCTAGGATTACAGGCATGAGCCACCACGAGCAGCCTGGTAATGTTCTCTTTAACCCATGATGTGGGTTAAAAGGAGTGTTTTGTTATTGATTGATTATGAAGCAACATATGTACCATTTAAAGTTTCTTACCTACATTGGGCTTTCACCTTTAATCTATCAGGTTATAAGGTAATCCATGTAGAAAGCTGGCTGCAAACTCCTTCACAAATAAAAGTACGCCCCATTAGTGAACATAACGGACCCCTTTTCCACTTCTATTGTTCATAGAGGCATAAGCAAGAAAAAGCATTCAAGGATAAGAGTTTCATGACAGTAGAAGTCTTAATCTGTGAACTTATGAAGGCTGTTCACATCAAGGATGCCATCTTCTTCTTGGGAGAAATTTCTCTGGTTACCTTTACCTCAAGGGTTCCAATGGGTACACAGTTCCAAACATGTGGAGAAACCCTTCTTAGTTGTGAGACCATGAACCCAAAGGACGCCATCTTCTTCTGGGGAGAAACTTCCCTAGTTAGTCTTATCCCAAGACTTCCCATGTGTGTACAGCTCCAAGAGCCTGGAGGATCTCTTCTCAGTTGTGAGATTATGAACCCCATCGTTCAAGATCCCGAAGTTTTGTTGTCATGTGGATGGCAAGGACAGTCCTTCTCTGTTTCCAGAAGATTCAAACCATAAAAAGTTTTCTTCACCTGGTGAAAATACACTGTAGCATAATAATCTACTGTTATAACATCAGCCCTCTTGCATACTAAAGCTTTTATACAACCAGAAAACATGCATTGAAAATAACAATCAAATTAAATCCCTTTGTAAAATGTTTAAATGGCCCAGTGGGTGACCAAATATACCTGAAACTTTAATTGTTTTCCCAGGAATATGGGGATTAAACATTGGTTATAAACTATTTTAAATAATTTCAGTTTTAGCTGGTTTAACATGAAAGTATTTTCTTGATATTTAATTAATTTTGTTGTTTTACTTCGGTTAATAGTTTTATACAGGGAAATTTGCTTATCTGTGTGGTTTACAATAACTTAACATGATGACTATCATTGTGATTTGTAGCATACACTTAGACATTAGAATTTTAGAAATCACATACAATTTTGGAATAAATATTAGTATTATTCACAAAAATATAACCTAAAGAGGATTGAACATCATTTTGGCAATCCCACATACCTAAACAAATCAAATAATCCCTGTCTACCTCTTTTCTGGATGTTTTCAGGTATCCTCTCATCCATCCAGAAAGCCAGGCATTAGGAAAGACAATTTTGAAATGAAGTTTGATTTTGGAATTTCAGATTACTATAATTTATTTATTTTACCAAAATGATGACTCATTTTTAAAGAGCAAAAATCTTTTATAACCTTTAAACGCACACACACTCTACTGTTCTTACACACCTTGTATGTAAAACTGTTTTTATTAGTCTTAATTGCATGTTACAATGGTGACTCTTAGCAATTTTAACTTTAATATAAAATCTAGTAAGTTATGTTCTGATAAGGTTTGACTCTTTCCAGCATAGTTAGGGCTTGGACAACTGCACATGTCCCCAGGCCTTACTTAGCTGTAAGGCAGGCAATGTAAACAATTTTCAAAAGCCAAAGAAGCAGTTTATGACCTTAAAGTATTTAGCAACCTAATATTTGAACATAATTTAGACAGCATGTTTACATTTTGAAGACATTTTCTGTATTTTACCAACAATCTTGAAAACCATCTTTATTTCCCAAAGATGCTAACATCATATAAACTGAAATTCATTACACTTTCTACTTTTCTGACAAAATATTTGATTTAAGCTATTATTATTATTATTAAACCAATTAATTAAAACTTTACCGAGGAGGTACAAAGTGACTTTTACTTTGTATTTAACCAGTTTACACAGAGTTTACACAAAGAGACAGAGGAGAGACACTGGTAAGAAATCCTTACCCTTTTGCCAGCATGCCCGGTTTTCGGCTTCTCTCTCCCTGAGCAGCCCTGGCAACCGTGCTTGACTGTATGCAAACAGACACATTGCCATGAATTAAGAATATTCATAGATAGTTAACAAATTTTGGAGAATCTAGGCAGAGAGAGAAATATGACTCAAATTCTATTTGTGAGAGCATACTCAACACACTTTAAGTATCAGGAAGCCTAAAATCCAAAATGTTAGTTTATCTATAAAAAGCTGGTCCATTAATTCCTGCAGGCATGACAAAAATAGCTTAGGAATTTCAGATAAATGGAATGAATGGTGATTTGCTAGAAATGCATAGGAACACAGAACTAAACATAAACCTTCTGCTAGGAACTAAAAAAAAATCATGGTTTTATCTATATATATATGGAGAGAGAGAGAGAGAGAGAGAGAGAGATAGGTAGATGCATACATTAGCAAATCCAGAGGAGAATAAATAGCAAACAAATAAAAACTAGAAGGAAAAACAAGCAGGAAACCAACCCAAAATTTTTCTGCTTAATTTACCCTGCAGTTTACAGTGTTACCTGGGGCACCAAAAAAACCCCATAATGAATATTTTATTCCTGATACACAATTAATACCCTTAAGTTCACCAGCATCATGATACATTCTGTGCAATCAAGAAATCCATTTTAGACACATGACCAGTAAGCACTCTAGCACTATCCGCACAAAACAGTAAACGTAGTGGGAAGCAATGCAAACGTGTGTGAAATTTTGCCCCACACTAAATCCAGCTTCATGCTTAACTATATTAAAAAAGAATTGCCAAACTGCTGATGCATTTTTTAATACTTCCTATTTTACTTTAATCAAGACTAAGAGCTTTAACTATGAAAATATTAGTTAGAAAAAAAAGAAAGAACATATTAGCCAAATGTCTCTAATTCTCTAAATATTTTATTATTTAAACTTTTCCACATCTTCCTCACCTACTTAATGATTCCTTATTATATTGTTTCATAAATAATATTTTCAAATCTGTAATTTGAAGTAACTTTTAGGTAACTTCTGAACTAGACAAAATTATTATTTTCGTCACTAATAGCATAAGCTATTCTGGAACATTTTGTAGGAAAAATTACATGTTAACTAAAATTTTTATCCTTGGTAAACTAAAACTTCAGTGAAACCCTTAAAAGCAAGACATCCTGGTCTATCAGATATGGACATTTATAGATAAGAACAATTCCACAATTTCAGAAACACATTTCTCCATATTACAACCCTTTTTTAATTGGAAAAGACCCAGATATCAAAAGAGTGTTAAAAATAACTTTAAGATTTAATTTACACAAAAAGTTTACCTAAAACAATGATCCCATTTACTGTACTTAACTTTTTACTTTTAACGAGAGATGGACAAAACATCAATCAACGTGTAAAATGAATACTGGTTTGGTCCAGAAAGGCAAGGCAACTTGAGGCAAGGAGCGGGCTTGGTAGCTTTCTTTTCACAGGTGGGAGACAAACGGTAGCATTCTTCTGAGTTTCTGATTAGCCTTTCCAAACGAAGCAATCAAACATGCATTTATCTCACTGACACTTTGAGTAGAATGGGAGGAAGCTCTGCCCCAAGCACTTTCCAGATTAAATTAACACTGACATTTAAAAATATCTAGCAAAGACAAACACAAAATTCTGACAAAATGTATGCTGAAAATTCTGAAGACCTTTTCAATTTTTATTCCACCAATAATTTTAAAGCTAGCTTGTATAGTAAGGTTATACTTAGGTCACCTGAACTTGAAAATTGCTTAGACTTAATTTAAGAGCACTCTTTTATTTAAAAGCCAATTTGTTAGACATAACATATAGCAAGAAGTGTACATACAAATAAACACATCTAGACATGTCTACTAACACATAAACAAAGACCCAATAGCTTGAAACCTTAGCCATGAGATAGCAATACAAGCTTGCCAGTTTTGCTTTGCCCCAATAGATAATCCAAGTGTTGTTTTAAAAAAAAAATAGTTCCTCTTCAAAGGGTTTTGGTTTCCGGTTTCGGGTTCTTTGTTCTATGCTGAAAAGTAATCTTATTCATCTATCTGCCCTCCCTAACTCTGCTGTGACCAAACACACCCAAGCATTTCCCATCACCTATGTACCCGTTTTTCTGGTCAAAAGCCCACCCTTGCCTCCTTTGATGATGTCAATTGGAATTAGCCTAGACTGTGCGGGCTGACACCAGACCATGGTGGGGCTGGGGGAGCACTGCAATAAGGTCTGCGTTAGGGATAAAAACTGCTACTGTCCTTTGTTCTGGGCGCTCTGTCTTGTCTCTGTCTTGCATGCAGGAGGCGCCCTTCTACAGAAGTAAATTACCTTGTCGAGAAAACCTTGGCTTGAGTGTTAGTTCCACTTTGCAGCACCAAGCATTTTTATCTCCAACAATCTGGGGGCTCATCTGGGATTCCCATTCTTCTCTGGGGAAGGGTCTCTGGTCCTCTCTCATGAGGAGGCACAGCCCGCTGCCTCCTGACAGTGGCCTCAGGAGAAAAGCAGTCCAGACCCACACAGTGTGACGAATAAACCTGGACTCAGCAACACGGGAAAGAAGCTGGCCAGCAGCTTGTTGAAAGGAGATTCAGATACCTCAGCGACCAAGTAACTCTGTGCACAGACCAAGGTAAAAATAATTAATTAATTAATTAATTAATTTTTTTTTAAAAAAGCCACGGGGCTGCAAACTGTTTCCTTGGTGATCAGGATTCTGGAGGTTGAAAGTGTGTGAACGGTAACAAGCACTACTGCTATGCGGAGTGAGTGAGTCCAATCTGTGGTTCCGTGGTTACCTCATAAGGCTGATGGATCCCTCTCGTAGGGATCCTGATGTTGGGATTTATACAGTCCTGCCAATGCTTGCTAAGAAGAACCTATGCTAAGAGGAACGTAATTTCCCTCAGGGAAGCGGCCAGAGCAGATGAAGGGAGAGAAAAGTGCAAGGAACGTCCAGCAGGTGGGGCTAAAGGATAGGCAAGACATTTTTTATATGAGAAATTGAGCTTAATAGCTGTAGCAAGACTCTAGAGAAGATAGGTGAGACATTTCCTTTTTTTATTTTTTAAGCGAGACATTTCTGATGCAAAAGATTGAGCCTAACTAGGATCCAATATGGGAAATACCCCAAGCAAAACAAGGAGTAAAAAGGATAAAATTAGTAACAAAGATATCCCACCCCTACTCCCGGCCCTGTAGTCCCCTATGTCTCATGTTAAAACATTGGAAAGGTAATAAAAAGACTAAACATAAGAAAAAGCAACAAATGATAAGACATTGCTGTTTCGTTTGGACTCAAGAGCCAATCCCCGAACCCTTAGTTTTCTGGCCAAATCTTGGATCAAATGAGGAATGAATTTGTGAACTTTTAATAGAAAATGTTGCTAGTAGGCAACCTGCCTCCCAAGAGGAAATAGATTTTGCCCTATGTTGGTGGCAGTGACATGTCCTTTACCCTCCAAGGGTTAAAAGGAATGAGTCAAAAACTAATCTTTGGAGGAAATTTAGTTGTAAGCACGCCCCAACAAGTTCGAACCATCTTAAATCAAAAAAGCAAAAAGGTGATTTATTGACTCAAGAATATTATAGTACAAGGCTATTCTGTTAAAAAGAGACAATTTCACACTAACCACCAAACCTAACCTAGCAGGTTTCTTAACAGGAAGTCTAAACCTAAAAAGAGAATACACATGTTTTGATTGAATTGACTGTCACACAAAGGTTAGGCCCAATTCAAAAAATACCTCCCCACCTTCAAAACAGGGTGGCACTCATTTACAGATGGTTCTTCACACATGATTGAGCAAAAAGATACAACAGATATTCACTAATTAATGAAAAAGCTCTTAAAGAAATAGAGTCAAGAAAATTGTCTAATAACTAGTCTACTCAAACTTGTGACCTGTTTGCAATTGAGTCAAGCCTTAAAATACCTGCAAAACCAGGAAGGAAGCATCTATACTGATTCTAAGTACACCTTTAGGGTGGCTCTTACATTTAGAAAAATTTTAAACTGAACAAGGTCTTTTTAATAGAAAAGATCAAAACCCTGTTCACAAAGAGTTAATCACCGAGTATTAACCCTCAGTTGCCAAAAGAAATAGCTATTGTCCATGTCCCTGGACACCAGAAAAATCTGCCTTTTAAGAGTCAGGAAAATAACTTAGCAGATCAGATAAGCCAAGCAGCCTGCCGTTTCTTCTGTGCCTGTTTCCACTTAACTCCTTACCTCCCTCCTCCTACAATGATCCCGATTTTATCTTCTACTGAGAAAGAAAAGCTAATATAAATAGGTGCTAAAGAGAACTCAGAAGGAAAACAGATATTGCCAGACCAAAAAGAAATGTTGTCCATACCCCTTTATAAAAGAAAGCCTGTCCCATCTGCATCAGAGGACCCATTAGGGACCCCAAGCCATGTGTGGCGCAGTTTTCAGGGTTTACAAATGTATAAGAATTTTTACTCTAGCCAAACAAGTAACAGATAGTTGCTTACTAATAAACACATTACAGAAGAGACTGCCCCTTAAGGGAAGGCATCCAGGCTTAAGACCATTCCAAAGTACCCAGATTGATTACACAAAGACACCTCCAATAGGTTGTCTAAAATACTTATTAATAACAGTAGATTACCTCACTCATTAGGTCAAAGCTATTCCCTTTTCAAATGCAATGGCCAATAGTATAGTTAAAGCATTAAATAAAAATATAGTGTTCAAGTTTAGGCTAATAGAAAATATGAACTCAGACAATAGAACCTATTTCACAGTGCATATTGTTAAGAAGCTATCCCAAGCCCTAGACATTAAATAAGAATATCATACTACTTTAAAGAACCACTTAAGCAAATGAGTTCTAAAGACTTAGTTACCAAATGCCTTCCTATTGCCCAGTTAAAAATAGTCTTTCCCTCAGGAATTATATACTTGGTCTCTCCTCTACGCTTCCTTTTCCTAAAACGAAAATGTCGTCATCAAAAGCTGGAAGAAGGAGGAACTTGAGCCAGCCAGGGAAGGACCTTACCTGGTACTTCAAACCACTGAAACTGCCTGAGTCCAGACAGCAGAAAAAGGATAGACCCATCACACCCCAGTCAAGAAAACACCACCACCTCCGGAGTCATGGGCCATTATCCAGGGGGAAAGCCCCCTCAAACTAAAACTAAGAAAAGCTTAACTCACTTTCATTTATGCTATTACTTTTTCTTCTTTTCTCATTCTATTGCTGACACCTTGTTATCAATGTAACTAGGTCAGACTCACCCCAAATCATTACCTTTGATGCTTACCTTCCTATACCTTATGAGGAAGATGAATGACAAAGATAAGTCTCCAGAAAAATACCTCTGTCCCTACAGGGTAGCCACTGACGCTGCATCCTGCTCATGGCAGGGGTACCAGGACACCCCAGGTTGAGAAACATGCTCTCAATGGGCGGATATCATCTGGACCACAAGAGATCCAGGCTGAGCCTCCCCAGAGGGCTGTACCAATCTAAAATCTCTACTGCTACTCTTCTTTGCTCTAGGTGCTCTCTCTTGTCTCTGCCTTGTATGCTGGAGGCACCCTTCTATAGAAGTAAATTGCCTTGCTGAGAAAACTTTTGCCTGAGTGTTGGTTCCACTTTGCAGCATCAAGCATTTTTATCTCCAACACAAGGAAAGCTGTGAACCAAAATTTTGGATAAAGCCGTCTCCATGGCAGTTTGATTTCAAAGGCTAAACCTCCCCAGATTGCAAGGAGCACTGGGGCCAAACAGTACCAAAGGAGGGCGTCACATGTTAAGCAGGGCCCCTGCTTACAACAGCAGCATAAATGCCTGGTTACGTGCAATGCTATCCCACTTTCCCATTAGAAAGATTCTAAACAATTTTGTGGACAAGCAGCATTGCAACTGCGAGATAAAATTCTAAGAAGGGCTTAATACAAGACCTCAGAACCTTTGCCAAGGGAGTCCCCTTTGGGCAGGTTGAGGTCCACAGGATCCCCTGCAGCATCCTTCTGTGGGGTCCAATCTTAGAATTCCAGACATCTCTGGGCTTACTTAGGTAAGCACCGGTGCTACTTTGCATGTGTTCCCTCCAGAGCCTGCTATGAGCTTTCCTTTTACACCTGGGTGTAACCCCCAACTTTTAGCATCCTTATAATTTGATAAGGACACACTTTCCATGCTTCCCAGTCCATGAACTTTAATGACAAGAACTGGAGGCTAGGTGGGTTTCCTTTGCCCTCAGGCAGTTAAATAGGGGAAGAGAAGAATTTAGCAGAAGAAAAGATTTAAGTTGCCTAACGTGAGTGCGAGTTTGCTCAGAGCTGTGCCGCTGGTAGGGTTTAGGGACCACTTCCAGAAAATATTTTAAAAGGTCCTTCCCCCTTTGGGGCGGGGCAATGATTCCCATTCATTTCTAGGCCTTCAGGCAGTACCAGGAGTGACGCCAGCCAATTGCCCTCACTTTCCAAGGTGCTACAAGTACAGCTGCTGAAAGACTGAAAAAGAAAGGAAGGAAAAGAGATTTAAAAAGACCCAGTTTCCTTAAGACGACTGGGTGGTGGTGATCAGCCTTCTCCACATGGAAACCCCTCAGTTTCACTGGCCACAGTCAGAAACCTGCAGTTCCTTCCATGTTTAGGCACTGCCCACCAAGGGTCCCATGTTGGAAATAAAAAGAGATTTACTGGAATGGTTCATACATAAATTACATGTTAAGAATGAAGAATTGATGGCGTCCACAAAAGGAGTCATAAGATCTCCAGTGGAGGCTGCAGCAGCCTTCGTAGAGAACTGATAATGAACGTGTGTAGACAAGTACCCCATGTATCTCCAAGCTAGTAATATATTTATTATATTTTAAAACTATATATTTTAAGTAGAATTTTTTTTAAGTATGTTGATATAAGACAGTGACTTTAGATCAAAAAAAGAGATTCATTGTGTCTAAATAAAAGGGATCATTTGAAATTAGTGTTGTTTAAAATAATTGTCTAATATTGGAAATTCCAGTATTTATGAAAAATTTAACAATTTTTGAAAGAAATTATTCTTCTTAACATTTATTTTAAATTCAGGATACATATGCAGGTTTGTTATTTCGGTAAAAATGTATCATGGGGAGTTGTTGTACACATTATTTTATCACCCAGCTATGAAGCCTGGTGCCCATTATTATTTTTCCTGATCCTCTCCCTCCTTCCACCGTCCATCCTTCCATAGGCCCCAGTGTCTGGTGTTCCCCTCTTTGTGTCCATGTGTTCTCATCATTCAGCTCCAGCTTATAAGTGAGAGCATGTGGTATTTGCTTTTCTGTTCCTTTAGGTTTGCTAAGAATAATGGCCTCCAGCTATGTCTATGCTCCTGCAAAAGACATGATCTCGTTCTTTTTTATGGCTGCATAGTATACCATGGTGTATATGTGAGGTAATGTGTTCTCTTTTCGGGTCCATGAGGGGGTATAGTTTTAAGGGTAAGAATTTCCCAGTGCCATGCCCCACTCCCATCTCTCTCCATCCAGGAGATTTAATGGTTTATGTTTGAATTTCTCAGGCACAGGAAGAAACTCAGAGCCAATCACCCCAGCCGAAGTTTAAAGGAACTCCTTTCATTGGCCAGAGAAATTTGGGAAGGTAGGAATTTCTCCCAGGATAAATTCGCCTGCTCCTTCACCCATGCCGGATTTCCAGCTTTCTGGAATCCCCTCCCACATAGTAAGAAGCTCCCTTTCCCTTCCGGGATTTCCCCTCTGGAATCCCCTTCCACACTCTTCGTGGAAGTCTTTCTCCTCTTCTCCTTTCCTTCTCTTTTCTCTACCTAAATAAAACCACCTTTCTGCAACACATCCTGTGTCCAATATTTACTTTTATCATCATATGGCGCACCTGCAGTGGTCCCATCTCTTATTCTTTAAGAAATTGGAGGCCAAAAACCCACAGCATTCTCTCGGGGGGAGCTGTGCCTCACCAGCACCCCCAAAAAAACCTGGTTACATATGTACTACATTTTCTTTATCCAGTCTCCATGGAATCTACATTTAGTTTGATTCCATGTCTTCGCTATTGTGAGCAGTACACATGCATGTACGGTCTTTATGGTAGAACAATTTATATTCTGTTGGTACATACTAGTAATGGGATTGCTGGGTCAAGTGGTATTTCTGGTTTTTTGGTCTTTGAGGAATCACCATACTGTTTTCCACAAAGATTGAACTAATTTACACTGTCACCAATAATGTATAAGCAAAACTTTAACTTTTTTTTTAAATACTTGGAAGTTTGCATTGACATTATATCAACTTAAGGTAGAATTTTAAAGCTTTTCACACATTGGAGCTCTACCTGGCTTTGGTCTAACCCCAGAACAAAACAGAGCCATCACTTATATACAAACAATTGCCCTGCTGCTGTGAATTTCAACAGCTTGCATGAGAAAATTCAATTTAAAAGGAGAACTTGTATAGCTTTCAAACGTATTAATTTGTATAAAATAACTTGCTCTGCAAGCTAGGTGTTTGATGGGTGCTGTGGCTCACGCCTATAATCCCAGCACTTTGGGAGACTGAGGCAGGCAGATCAGAAGGTCAGGAGTTCGAGACTAGCCTGGCCAACATAGTGAAACCCCGTTTCTACTAAAAATACAAAAAATTAGCCGGGCATGGTAGCAGGCACCTGTAATCCCTGCTACCAGTCAGTAGCCTGAGGCAGGAGAATTGCTTGAACCTGATAGGTGGAGGTTGCAGTGAACCGAGATCGAGCCATTTCACTTCAGCGCTGGCGACAGGGTGAGACTTGGTGTCATAAAACAAACAAACAGTCTGGGCTCAGTGGTTCATGCCTGTAATCCCAGCACTTTGGGAGGCCAAGGTGGGTGGATCACGAGGTCAAGAGATCAAGACCATCCTGGCCAACATGGTGAAACCCTGTCTCTAATAAAAATATAAAAATCAGCTGGGTGTGGTGATATGTGCCTGTAGTCCCAGCTACTCAGGAGGCTGAGGCAGGAGAATCTTTTGAACCTGGGAGGTGGAGGTTGCAGTGAGCCAATATCGCGCCACTGCACTCCAGACTGGTGACAGACTCTTTGTCTCAAAAACAAACAAACAAAATAAAACAAAAAAACAGTGTTTTGGTTTAGTACTTAAATATATGTGGAGTTAAAATTATCATTAAAACAATATATGACTCTAAAATATATATACTTTTATTGTAATAAAATGTACTATATTGATTTACCAAAGTTTTGCAATCTAGTAAAGGTATTACCTTGCTTGGATTTGTAGTTTGTGATTTAGTATGCTGTACCATGGGCTGGTTATGTTAACTGGAAAAATAAACTTGTTACTTGAAAATCCAAACAAAACAAAAAAAAAAGGAATGGAGGCAGATTAAAGAGGATCACAGGAAGATTCTCAGCCTTATGCCTTCTGAGTTGACAACCACAGGATTCTAGGACATTAACTCCAGATCAGACAATTCCAGGCAGCTACAGAAGTCTGCTCTGGTGAGTCTTGCCCAGGATCTGGAAGTCCAAGATCAAAATGCCAGTGATTCAGCTCTTGGTGAGTGCCCTCCTTCTGTCGTGCAATAGCCACGTTGTAGCTGTGCCATGAGAACAGCTCCTCTCTCTCTCTCTTTCTCCTTCTGTGCCTTCTGACATGGCACAGAAGGAGAAAGAGAGAGAGAGAAAGAGGGAGAAAGACAGAGAGAAGGGGAGAGAATGAGAAGGACGTGTCTCTTCCTTTCCTCAGAAGGCCGCTAATCCCATGATGAAAGCCCCAATCTCATAACCTCACCTAAACACAATTGTCTCCCAAAGGCTCCATTTCTAAATACCATTACCTTGTGGATTAGCTAATCAAAATCATCATGAATTCTGGGGGACACAATTCAGCCCATAGCACCAAGTCTATGTGATACTCTCATAATCTCTGCCCATCTCAGGGCCTGTAGCAACTGAGACTCACTTCTTCTGGCATTCCAGAAGACAGAGATTAAAAAAAAAAAAAAGTACAGGAGAGAATACAATGCATTAATTAATTAATTAATCAATCTTGAGACAGCATCTCACTCCAGTACCCTGAATTATTTGGGTTACTTCAGTGCCCAAATGATTCAGGTGGTATTGTTTCACATTCATTGCTTGCCTATATGGGGGCAAGTATACAGGCATCCATTGGGCCAATCCTCTTTTTATAGCTTACTTTCCAGACTCAGACCTTATTCAGCTCATTAAAGTCCACTAATGCTTAACTCATAGCATAGATTTTATTTCACATTAATGGATTCAAAAGTGTGACCCATGCCCTATGTCACAATTCTTGTTTAATTAGAAATGACCCAGACATTCAATGGTATCTGAAATAATTTTAAGATTTTAAATTACATTAAAAGTTCACCTACAAGCATTGATTCCATTTATATTTACTCAATATATTCACTTTTCGCAGTTTATCTAAATTAGTTTTTAGAACTAAGACATTAGACAAAGGTAATCATCACTCCAAGTTATTTCTCTGTTAACCATTTGCATAGTCTGTGAATATCAGGTGTTCACCTAAGCAAAAATCTTAAACACATGGGCAATTTTGCTTATAATTCAGAAAAATTAGTTGTTCTTATGGAACCAACAATGTTGTTAGTCTTATTTATCAAAAAATTCATTCAAAGAAAGATTATTCTGTTTTTTGTTGAGTTTATGGTCTTATAACCTTCATGTAAAATCCCAGCACATTAAAATATTTAGCAAAGGCAAACATAAAACTCATTTAATTAGTAAACCCAGGCAAAAATGTATGCTGACAATTCCAGACATTTCTATTTTTGTTTTGTCAATAATTTTAAAGCTTATTTTAAAAGATTATTAAATTCACACAAATTTGAAAAGCTTTTGGACTTTCTTTTTTTAAAAAAAAAAAATAATAAAAAATACGGAACGCTTCACGGATTTGCGTGTCATCCTTGTGCAGGGGCCATGCTAATCTTCTCTGTATCTTTCTAATTTTAGTATATGTGCTGCCGAAGCAAGCACTGGATTTTCTTACTAAATTTATGAGCACTCATTTACTTATAAGCCAATATGGTGCCATTGTAGACATAACATATAACCTAATACATGTAACATGCACAGAAACACATAGAAGCATGTATCCATACACACAGAGATCAAACAGATGCCACTGTGGAACTCTAGCCATGACATGGCATCATAAACTCGTTATTTTACAAAAGACAGCTGGATCCAAATTATTTCAGGACGGGACAAAATTGGGATCTGTCCACATGGCTAAACTTCTTTATCTGCCTTGATAGGTAATCCAATTAATGCTGTGGACCAAACCTTTGGCTAAAGCAGTTTATAGTAGTTTTATATCTAAAACTTGTTTTTAACCATTTTTTCCTTCAGTTTCAAATGAGCTTCCAATATTTACATCTTAGCTAGAACTAGCTGAACTGTATACAAAAAGCAAACTTTCCAATAGCCTTCAATTTGCAGTATCATAAGTGGTGCAGACACAAAATGGGCCTCAGCTCCTTCTCAGTTTGGGAGGATTTTATAGTGCCAGGATTATCTCATAACAATGGTTATCAAGAACAGAATCTGAGAGACCAAAATGATGAATCAGGAAGAGGCATCTGTGGAGGGAATCCTGCGGCAATCAGCAACGTCCATATGGGGTGAAATTGCCTGACTGCACAACTGTGGGCCACTGCTATTTTCACCCTTTCAATGATAAAATGTTAAAATAGCTGATAATACCAAATGTTAGAGAGTATATGAAACTTTAGAGTATCTTACCTATTGTAAGTGGTAACATGTATTTGTACTATCACTTTGAGAAACAATCTGTTGTCTTATGAAGCTGCAAGTCACATATCTCAAAGCCTACCAATTCAATTTCAGAGTACACTCCCAAGAAAAATTGTTATTCTTATGGAACCAACAATGTTAAATTAGTCTTATTTATCAAAAAAGTCATTCAAAGAATGACTTTGGCATCATATAAACTAGGAAATATACTACCTGCACATAAATATACACTAGGAAATATGTAAAAGAATGTTGGTGTCTGTGCTATTAATAGTAACAAAAACCTGGTGGGGAGGGAGGATCCAAAGTTTCTCCTTGAGGTTTAAATTTCCATTTATCTTATTATTAGTGATGGAGGGCATTTTTTATATATCTGTTGGCTATCTGTATGTCTTCTTTTAAGAAATGTCTTTTCAATACAGTAACTGTACTGGTGGCAGAAAAGTTCATTGGGTAGCTTTGGGCCAACCCAGTTCTCCCCCTTTCTTGCTTGTAGTCCTCAAGAATAACTGTAGAATGTGCTGGGAGTGCAACATCCTAAAATAAAGGAGAACTTGCTGGAACAGCCTGGGCTCTTTTCCTGTCTCCACTTGGCACAAGATGTCTTTCAATCCTTTAGCTCAGTGTGCCAAGTGAACCTGGGGTAGAAAACCCAAGGTGGGCTGCTTATTGGCGTCCCTCAGCTGTGGTGCAAGAAGAGCACGTGCAGTTAAGACTCCATCTAGGCCGGGTGCAGTGGCTCATGCCTGTAATCCCAGCACTTTGGGAGGCCAAGGCGGGTGAATCACGAGGTCAAGAGATGGAGACCATCCTGGCCAACATGGTGAAACCCCATCTCTACAAAAAGTACAAAAAGTTAGCCAGGCGTGGTGGTGTATGCCTGCTGTCCCAGCTACTCAGGAGGCTGAGGCAGGAGAATTGCTTGAAACTGGAAAACAGAAGTTGCAGTGAGCCGGGATCACGCCACTGCACTCCAGCCTGGCGACAGAGCAAGACTCTGTCTCAAAAAAAAAAAAGACTCCATCTACCCTAAATAGCTTCCTGAGTTACAAGTGACCAACACACAATGAACCCGAGGCTTGCTGTACCTTGCTTCCTGTCTGTAAGTATAAATTTGCTTCATGTAACTTGCGTATGAGTATCTTATGTCTCAGTTGTCTTAGACAAGTTGGTAAGCAGTGCACAGTTAACCTGCTTCACACTTAAAATTTTCTGATCTTTCACAAATTACTGAGCATTAGTCTTATATCACTGCTCTTTCTGAACCCCAGGATATGGTGGAAACAATCATTCAGCTTATTTTTCTATTAAAGATCTTAGGAAGCCATTAAGCTAAAGTAGAAATTGCAAGCAAGCAAGTAAGCTCACTCTGAAATCCAAGTCCAGAAAGGCTACATTATCAATGCTGGGTGGCTGCTTTTACTGACAGGAGGTCACAATTCCCTCCACCCACTCTTCCCATCCATGCTCACTGGAAATCCAGGACCTGCAGTCTTAAATAGAAGGGACATTTCCTGGTATTTTCTCTGCATCTGAGTAAGAGAATTCATGTCCTCAGAAGCCAAATCGTATGGGTGTATTTGAGAAGGAAAGATGTGGCAATGCAGTAGGGTAACCTGAAGTTGACAAGAGGGTGAGGGCTCTTGGATAGACTAAGAGGATGACCTAACAGGAGAATTTCCTAGACTAAGTTCTCTGGGCTGCTTCCTGTTCACTGTCTTGGTGGTCCAAGCAGGAGCGTCCCAGCATGTACAACCCTTTGGCTGCCTTTCCCCTCCCACCTTTGACATATCAGCATAGGAGGCACCATCACATCCCTGTGACCAGCAAACCTGGCCACCGAGGGTCCTGCACCAATCCAGGCACCAGTAACCACCACCCACCCCATCCCAGAGTCTCCTCCTTACCCAACCACAAAGCAATAACAAAGATGACAAAGAATTTCACATTTGTGGCCAAATGTATTGTGCCGCCAAAAAAAAAAAAAAAATGCATAAAGCAATCTGAAAACAAATACAGAAGTGTTACTGGAAAAGGGTCCCTATCTAGAACCCAAGAGAGGGTTCTTGGATCTTGTGCAAGGAAGAATTTGATTCAAATCCATAAAGTGAAAACAAGTTTATTAAGAAAGTAAGGAAATAAAGAATGGCTACTCCATAGGCAGAGCAGTCGAATGGGCTGCTTAGTTCCTTACACTTACGGTTACTTCTTGATTGTGTGCTAAACAAAGTGTGGATTACTCATGAGTTTTAAGGGAAAGGGGTGAGAAAGTCCCTGAACTGATGCTCTCTGCCCTTTTTAGACCACATGGGGTAACTTTCTGATGTTACCATGACATTTGCAAGTTGTCATGGTGCTGATGGGAGTGAGCAGTGAGGAGGACCAGAGGTCACTTTTGTCACCATCTTGCTTTGGTGGCTGTTGGCCCGGCTTCTTTACCACAACCTAATTTCTCAGTAAGGTTTTTGTGATCTATATCTTGTGGCAACCTCCAATCTCATCATAAGACTAAGAATGCCTAACCACCTGTAATTGCAGCCCAGTAGATCTCAGCCTTATTTTTATTTTATTTATTTATTTATTGTGAGACGGAGTCTCGCTCTTTGTTGCCCAGGTTAGAGTGCAATGGCGCAATCTCAGCTCACCACAACCTCTGCCTCCCCGGTTCAAGCGATTCTTCTGCTTCAGTCTCCCGAGTAGCTGGGATTATAGGCATGCGCCACCACACCCGGCTAATTTTGTATTTTTAGTAGAGACGGGGTTTTACTATGTTGGTCAGGCTAATCTGGAACTCCCGACCTCAGGTGATCTGCTGGCCTCAGCCTCCCAAAATGGGGGGATTACAGGCGTGAGCCATCGCGCCCAACGGTCTCAGACTTATTTTCCCAGCCCCTATTCAACATGGAGTCGCTCTGGTTTAAATGTTTCTGACAGTGTTACTGTAATATCATGTGTTCTCAGAAAATTAGCCAATGGAGGGTCTCAGGAAACCTCAGAATCCGTGCTATAATAAAACGGCAGGCAGCAGGGGCAGCCTTAGGGCATGCGGTCCCAAACACTTGGAAACCGCTGCAGAAAAGCCCTGGAACTTTGGATAACAGTCGTAGACTGACGCTCTGGAAAGTCTCCTCACATATACGTCTCCCATTTCAGTGGTGGGTCCCAGAAGCAGGTAGCCCGGGTGGAGGAAAGTTGCGGTGGTTGGCGCATCCCCCGGGCTCCTCTGCAGCGTTGGCCTCCCCTAGGGGCACTTGTGGCTCCTTCCAGAAGCCGGATTCAGAGTGGGTGACTCTGGGTCCCCCCTCCTGGTGTCCTGTGCTCTAGGAAAGTAATCGTTTTTCGAGTAGTCCTAGCTAAGAAGCACACAGGGATTGGAAAGCAGGTCGCAGTGGATGTTCTTGGCCGTCCTGGGGAAGTGGAAATGGTAAGGACAGAAATTGAGCATCCAACACAGCCAGTCTACTGAGCTCAGGCCTGAAAGCATCTTGGACACCTCCCCCACCCTCACACCCCTACCCTTTCCTCTGCAAAAGCCGGAAGCTGCCAAACGCCTCAGGGAGACAGCTGCTCCATCTTGATGGAATATCTCACGCGAGGTGACATGGAGCATCTAGGATTTAGAAGCCACCATCGTATTTGTATTTTATACTCTTCTGGCTTCCTGGGCGGTACAAATCAGTTTACAGTAAGCGGAGGTCCAGCGCGGTGGCTCACGCCTGTAATCCCAACACTTTTGGAGGTTGAGGCGGGAAGATCACCTGAAGTCAGGAGTTTGAGACCACTCTAGACAACATGGTGAAACCCGGTCTCTAGTAAAAATACGAAAATTAGCTGGGCGTTGTGGCAGGCACCTGTAATCCCAGCTACTTGGGAGCCTGAGGCAGGAGAATCGCTTGAACCCGAGAGGCGGATGTTGTAGTGAGTTGAGATCATGCCATTGCACTCCAGCCTGGGCGACAGAGGGAGACAAAAAAAAAAAAAAAAAATTATTAGATGACACTATACCATAGGCAATGAGGTCCTCTAATTGAGCACAGTTTAAAAATTGAGACATGACCGTTTTCATTCCCATCCATGAAGCTCTGTGGCTGTAGGTTACAGTCTCATTTGGAGGAAAAATCTAACATCTAAATTTGAGGTATTTCATGAGTCTGAGACCTTGGTCGATTGGACCTCCTATTGAACCCCATTGGCTCCAAGCCTACACATCTTATTAGATTGAAGCTTAGTCCTCTGAATAGGGTCTTGGAACCAGGAGCCTGGTTCTTGGGACATATTCACCAATGTTTTTCAGATTTTTAAATATATTTTTTCAAAAATAAGGTTCAGAGTATAGCAGTTATGCTCTAATGAGAGAATAGACATCTGAAATATGAACAGGGGTTCCCCAGTGCTGCTCCACTTATTTTTTAATAATCAGATTCTGAAGTCACATATCTACATATTTCTCTGCATGGCTATTTTTACCAAGTGCTTCCATAATATAATCCGACTTACAAATATTTATAATATTCAGCAGAATTCAATACAGTGAACTTAAGAATCATATCTCTTCAAGTAACCCCTTAACAGCCATCTGATTATGGCTTAAATCCAGGTATTCTAATTTATTCTGGAAGCAGATACCTCTCAGATCCACTCTGAGTACATTCAAGTCCTCTATAGGCTAACTCTAATGGAGGCAAAGTTTTAGCTGCACTAGAAACATTTGAGTCATTGCAGATTGTCCAGCCTAGAAAGGTTAAAGTCAGACCTTCAGATCAGTTGAGTTCACTGGGGTCCAGCCTCTCAACCTCTTTATTCCATACATTCACATATCTACTTCCCTATTTTGAAATACAAAGGAGCACCAAATTCACATAAATCTTTTCTCTCCCCTACTTGAGACAGAGTCTCACTCTGTGGTCCAGGCCTGAGTGCAGTGCCACAAACAAGGCTCACTGCAGTCTCGACCTCCTGGACTTCAATGGTCCTCTCGCCTCAGCCTCCGCAGTAGCCGGCACCAAGTTGCATGCCAACACCTTGGGCTAATATTTTTTATGTTTTGTAGAGGTGGAGTCTCCTCATGGTCCCCAGCTGGTCTCAAACACCTGAGCTCAAGCAATTCTCCACCTCAGCCTCACAAAGTGCTGGGATTATAGGCCAGGCCACCATGCCCATGAAAATTCACACAAATCTATACCCCCAGCTCAGACTCTGATGCTGCAGGCCTGTATTCCTTCTTATTTACTGAATGCCTTTTTTGGAAGCCCCCAGACAATTCTAAATCCAGTCTTATGCAACTTGAGGATTCTTCAACTTGGCTAACGACAGCCAGAAAAATAGTTTAGTACAATGCAGAAATTTTATCTTAGAATAAATTTTATCTTTTTTGGCTTCCTTTCTTTGTCTTCTTTCTTTTCCCTCCTTTCTTCCTTAACTATACTAACCCTAAATCTACCCAGGTGGCTGAATACTTCATGGCATATTACTTGTCATCCTCTGCATCAGCATCTCCCTTCCCAGGAGAAATGGCATCTTCCCTTTCACTTTCCTCAGAGGTTTCCAGGAAAGTCCATCCAGAAAGATCCTACTGGTGTTCCCTAGATTTAAGGAAAAGCATATGCCTCTCACAAGGCTGCTTATTTGTTCAAATTAGCACCATGACATTCATGAATTCTGTTACACGGTTAAATCAAAATTCTACTTTCAGAATCCCAAGTTCACAATGTCCCAAATCACCACTGATTTTCTCCCACGGAAAAGACACACACACACTTAATTGTTAGTCAAGACTTTTTCAGGAGCTCTTGGAACCCGTCAGTCAATACAGCCCTAAATTACTAGAAGCAAATGGAACCAGGAGGAAGAAAGTCTCGAAGTAACCAGGAAAGAGAACATGTGTGGAGGTGCATTGATGTGGTAGTCACAGGCCTACAACAACAAACAAGAAAACTTTCAGCGACACAGTGAATGTAAAACAGAATAGGCAGGAAGGGGGAAGGGGGAGTCTTCAATCCCAGAGACCAACAGTAAATGGTTCATTTTTTTTTTTTTTTTCATAAGTGAACCTAGTAGAGTTCTGCTTTGGCACCAAGCAAAATTCTTCACTTTCTAATTCCACTTGACTTTCCCTGGGGCATTTTTGCCTTTTACTTTCTGTCTAGCCTCCTCCATGGTCTTTGTTTTTACCTACTCTACTAGACTTACTGGTTATAAAAGTGTTAAATTTTTTTCTGAGCCTAAAATCAAGAGTGAATACCTGCCAAAGAGGCAGATTGTTAAAACCAAGAGTTTCTCTGTATCTGGAAAGTATTAATGTGGATTCCTGCCTCCTCATTCATTAGTTCACAGCTTCCTCCAACATAGCAACTGGCCAGAAGATTCACCTGTGCACACAATCTGAGTGTTGGAGACTTTTCCCTTCTTTGGTCCCTCCCACCACCTACTCCGTTTTTCTGTTTTGTGTCACTTGCATTTCTTTTTTTTTCTTTTCTTTTTTTTTTTTAAATAAAGACGGGGTTTCACCGTGTTAGTCAGGCTGGTCTTGAACTCCCGACCTCAGGTGATCCGCCCACCTTGGTCTCCAAAGTGCTTGGATTACAGGCGTGCGCCACCATGCTCGGCCAACTTGCATTTTTTTAACAACGTTTTAACAAGATTTATCATTATTGTTATCTTGATTTGATTAGATTTTTCTTAATGAAATACAATACAAATATCAGTCTTTCTTAATTCTTTACTGTGTATTTGTTTTGGATGACACACCAGGAAGGGAAACAGGAAAGGCTCTACATCATATGTCATATGGGCTCCACAATTTGTCCTCAAGTTTGAATAGTCAGGCCTCCCACCCACACAAAACTGCCATTGCCAGCCTGCTCCAAGTCTACCCAATCTCTAGCCATTGTCATACTGCAAAGTTCCTATGACCCCCTCCCAAGGAGCACAATTCTGTGCTTGACCACTTTCTGACCTCCCTGGAGTCCACCCTACCTCCAACCACACTGAAATCAGAATCTGAATTCTGAAACTACCTTGATGTCAGTCTCTGCAGGGGAGCAGAGCAGCCTGGAGCCTCCTCTGGACTCCCATCAAAACAGATTACCCCTTCTGCCTAGGGTTGCTAATCCCAGCTTTTTTGCTGAGATGGGAAGCTGCAGTAAAAATGGGAAGAGAAGAGTGGTGGCAGTTGTTTTGCTTTGCAGCCTCCAGACTGCTCTTCTATTTGGTAAAGTGGCTGTAACTTTTTGGGTGAGGGCAGTGCAGTTTTCCTTTATTCTCCCACCCACAGGACCAAGA
Source organism: Cheracebus regulus (assembly GCA_963574635.1). NCBI lineage: Eukaryota > Metazoa > Chordata > Mammalia > Primates > Pitheciidae > Cheracebus > Cheracebus regulus. The sequence goes on from CAUYQU010098599.1 coordinate 35,380, forward strand.
AGCAATTGGATGGGCCTCAAACGGCAGGGAAGGTTTTGGCTAGCTGAAGAAGAGGTATGATGAGATGGAGAAATTGAGGCAAATGCCTTGAGAAAGGGTGAGTATTACAAGGCCAAAATGGATTTCCTTACCTGGCAGGGCATTCTCTGCCTTTGTTCTGGCATGGCCTCTGCCTAAAATCCCCCAGAAAAGGACAGTACTGGTTTGCATAGCAGCGGCAGTGGTGAAAATGGGAAATGATGCGTGTGGACAGAGATGCTCGTGGTAGGGTCTGTAGGTCTCTTTGAGGGGGCTCAACTCACATAGTGCAGTTTTTTTTTTTTTTTTGAAATATAAATGCTTGCGGGAAAGGACATTTTCTTACTGGACAGTGGCAGTACCATATTTCTTATCAGAAAGGATGTGGGTCTTGGTCTGATTGAAAAGTGAAGAGAGGGAGGATACTCAAGCACTTACAATTCACCTGCATTGCGTTTCCGGGAAGAAAGAAAATAAATCAATGAGGCATTTTAAAAATCATGATGTTAGAGACAGAGAACCACAACTTGAGCTTTTCCCTGGGCTTAGAGAGGAGGTGGAAGTCTCCTGTCAGTTCCACGTCCAAAGCGGAGTCTTGCAGCCCATTTTTCTCCCCCGTTGTTTTTGAACTACTATCCCCAAATATCAAGGGTATTTGACGGCGTGAAGCATCAGAATAAGGGGAGATTCCCACAGAGTTCCATCCCGCAGGGGAGAGACCAGACGGGCGGGACAGGCCTGAGGCCAGGGTCCAGTGGCACTGTGCCTTTCATTCTTCAAGGAGATCTCTGACCTAGAGCTTCCAGGCTCCCAAGAGATGAGACCGCTCCCTAAGATCCCTGAGGGCTCTGAACGCGGACAAAAGCCTGGGATAGGGGTGTGGTGTGGAAGGACCAGACACAGCCATTGGACGAGCAGCTTCCTGCAGTATAAAGCTGTTCGCCACCCGCAGGGCTTTTACTTTCTTCCGGGAGGAGCCCCATGCGCCCCATTTCCGATCCTTATTCCAGCTCCTTTCCCTCTGCGAATCATGCTGGGTCCGTCCCTGGGGGCCTCGATAATTAAGAATCAAGGTTCAGCCAAGAAAAATACAGGTTATCTTAAACGTGAAGGCACTGACTTGAGGAGGGAGAGTGGGAGTAATGCAGTAGCAGTTTTCGATTCCGTTTTTGTTTTCATTTTCTAGTCACTAGGCCACCAGAGAAAGTTGCACCGAGCGACCCATCGATGCGTCGCAGCCCCGTTCCTTTCCCTGAACCGTGGGTTTGTGGCTTGTTTCTCGGAGCCTGGGAGCGCTCGCCGGCTGCACGGTTGCTGGCGCCCAAAAGAACGCGCTTTTGTCTTGCGCAACAATGCTGGCGTTCGCCTCGAGCCCACGCTTGCCGGGTCCTAGCGCCGCCAGATTCACACACGCGCACGGCCCAGCGCCCCACGCAGCTCCTCCACTGATCACCGGTTTCTGTCACGCACTTCATTGGCAGCGCTGGTCCGACAGGTTTCCGGTTGCGGCGGCGCTAGGTGAGCAGACCAAAATGTTTTCTTGCTCGCTCTGCGCGTCACATTCTCCATCCGAGAGCCTCTAGTCCGGGTGTCACGGTCACAGCACGCGGCCCCGGTTTCGCCAACAGCGCGTAGTCGGCAGTTTTTTCGTCACAGCACTTGTCGCACGGAGTTTCTCGGTGGCCGAACGTCTATTTTATTCTGAGTCAGCGGTTTCTTGGTGACAGCGCCGTTGGTTGAACCATAACGAATGTTCTTGACAGCCCCACCGCTAGCGTCACTCGCAGGCTCCCGGCACCGCCATTTCGCCGAACCGGGGTCTCGGTCGCGGCACAGCTCGTTGCTCGGCGTCTGCATTTCCTGGGTGGCCGCAGAGCTCAGGTCGCCGATCTGAGGGATTCGGAGTCGCAGCTTCCCCAGTTGCGCCGAGCCTGGCGTTCCCCGGCGGCGGCTGCACTGGGCTGGGGGAGCCCGCCGCTCCTCGGAACGGGTGAGGGGGGGCTGCCGGGGCGCCATCTCTTCCCAGCGCAGCCGCACGGGCTCCCGCTTGGCTTCCGGATCCCAGTCCTGCGGCGGCGGCGCTGGCGTCCCTGTAGCAGGACTCCGCGGTTTCGGGCGTCGTTGGCTTCTTGGTCCTAGCAAGTTTCGATTTCGCGGTGCCTGGGATTTCCACCCGCTGTTCAAGTCGGGGCATAGTCATAATGTGATTTCTCAGCCCAACCAAGTCCCAACTTAAGACAGACACCGGTCTAGCCCCGGCTGCGGTTTCTAGGTCGTAGGAAATCTGTTTCAACACAGAAAGGCAGGGTTACCCTGAGGCTCATTTCTCAGCAACTCCAGGTTTCCCGTAGCCTCAGATTTCTCATTGTAACAAACCTGGAGCTAGCCCTGCCTCAAGTTTCTTAGTCCTGGCCAAGTTCTGGTTTGCTACCAGTAAGCCCTGCTTTCGCTGGTACCCAGATTTCTACAGCTTTTGCCGCCAGCGCCCACTCGGCGTTTCCTCAGTTGCTGCACCGTTCTTAGCGCCCAACGTAGTTTCCTGTTCCTGCGGCCTGTAAGTTCTCTGTGCTGTCACTTTCTCGGTCCAAGCACCGCTAAATCTCGTAGGAACTTCCTGAACCAGGTTTTATGGTGCAGAAAGGTGATTACACACAGCTGCCATATGCGCTAGTACTTCCGTAATACCGTTAGCCGGCGCTTTTCTGTCACAACACATTAAAACAGGTTAAAATACATTAAACGGACTAAACACATTAAAATGTCACAACACATTTAAGCAGACTCGGTTCATTCCTCCAAACAGGATGTTTAGGCGTGGAAGCTCCGCTCCTAAGAGTACGGTGTTTCTCTCTAGCAGCACCGTTTATGGCGCCTGAACGAGTATTTGTTTGGCAATACCCCCGCTATCCACTAGGTGAAGGCGTTCGCTAAGTTCCAAGCGCCACTTTGTTTAGCAAGGTCGTTAGCAAGCACAGCCCTAGCGAACGGTTTTCCGATGGCAGCAATGCTCATTTCCCGGAAACAGATGGTTCTTGGCACCTGAAGCGCTCTTTAACCCCTGTAGCGCTAGTTCTCTGCAAGGTTTGCTTAGTGTTCGTTTCATTTCAGGTTATTTTCTCGCTATGATTTTTTTTTTTTTGTCCGAATTACAGTTTGTTTTGGTTCTGTGTATTCTCTAAAGTTTAATCGTTTTTCATTTTTCTAATTTTCATGCCTTTGTTACTATTGAGTTTCATAATATAAGAGCATAAATACCCAGGCTGAGGGTAGTGCTGAAGACTCAGCCTCCTTGATCAGCGCAAACGCTTGTGTCCTCCTGGCGTGAGGCTTAAGCAATGGAGCAACATTTTCTTGGCCCTGTGAAGCAGGCTTGGGATTCGCAGAAGTGGCGCCAGAATCCCAGAGGATTATGGGCCTCACCCTTTGTATCCAGTACCAGGAGAGTACTCATTGGACAACAGGTGTGATTTGGAACTGCTTTCCATTCCTTCTTGGTAGCTTCAATTCTTTATCAGAAAAATAGAAACTTGAGGCCAAAATGCTTTCTCAAGATTACAAGATTCAAGTAAATCTTTAACAAATAAGCTGACTTTAAAATGATTGGTAAAATAAAATTAGAAATGGCTTCAGAATTGTCAACATACATTATTGTTTAGATTTGTTGGTCCATGGTTTCATATTTATTTCCGCTAGATAATATAAAGCATGAAAATTTGGCATGAAGGTTATTAAGCTATAAATGCAGCCCAAAACAAAATTATCTTTGTGTGTGTAATTTTGGTAAATAAGGCATTTAATAGCATTGGTTTAATGAAAACAGCTAAATCCTGGGTTACCGGCAGAAAAGAAAAACCCATTTATTTAACCTTAAGGTTCTTACTTAGGTAAACACTTGATATTCACAGGCTTTCATAATGGTTCACAGGGACATAACTGTAACTGGCCCAGGTGTTCGTTTTGCCTACCGCCCAGATAGAGCTGATTTATCTAGACAGGGGAGTTGTAGTAAAGAGTTTAATACATGTAGAGTCACCTAAATTGGAGACTTCAATTTTATTATTACTCAAATCAGCTTCCCTGAAAATTCAGAGGCTAGGGATTTTCAAGGATAGTTTGGCAGAAGGGGGCTAGAAAATGAGTACTGCTGCTTGGTTAGTGGGCAGTCATGGGTGTGGAAAACAGTCCTCCAGCACTCAGTCCATTTCTTAAGTGGGGACCACATAGGAGTGGCTGATGCTGTTGGGGACATCTAATCATCAGAAATGCAAAGGTCTGAAAAGTCATCTCAAAAAGCCAAATTTAGGTTCCAGTCATTAGGGAAGTTGCAAATCTTGTCACCTCTGGAAACATGGCTGATAATCATTTAAATATGCCTACATCTTACCAGAATTCAGGCCTCTCTCATCCTCCTAACTTGGTGGGCTTCCAATAGTTTTATAAGGATGGTTTGGTTTGGGGAAGGGATATTATCATATAAACTATAAACTAAATTTCTCCCAGAGTTCGGTTGGCCTATGCTCAGAAATGATCAAGGGCAGTTTGGAGGTTAAAGGTAAGATGGAGTTGGTTAGGTGAGATCTCATTCACTGTCGTAATTTTCTCACAGTTATAATCTTAGAAAGGTGGTTTCATGGCTTTAAATGATGGCTAGCTTTTTCTAGTATCACAGTTTTCATAAGTAATCTAGGTAAACTATTTTTAAAATTAAATTAATTAGGTAAAAATGAAATAAATGCTGATAAGTAAACTTATATAACTTAGATTCTTCAAGTTAGGGCTGGGCACAGTGGCTCAGGCCTGTAATCTCAACACTTTGGAAGGCCAAAGTGGGTGGATCACTTGAGGTCAGGATTTGGAGACCAGCCTGGCCAACATGGTGAAATGCCATCTCTACTAAAAACCCAAAAAGTAGCTGAGTAGGGTTAGTGTGCCTGCAATCCTAGTACTCAGGAGGCTGAGGCAAGAGAATAGCTTGAACTCAGAAGGCAGATGTTGCAGTGAGCCTAGGAAGAGCCACTGTCCTCCAGCCTGGATGACAGACAAAGACTGTCTCAAAAAAAAAATCGTAAAGTTAAATTAAATAATGGATAGTTATTAAATGTCTGGATCATTTTCAATTTAAAAAAAATATTGTAGGAAAGATACTTCAGCAGATGGCCAAATAGAGACACCTCCAGGCCACAAAACCCAGCAAGAGAGACGCAGAAATCAAAAGATCTCCTAGCTCCAACCAAGGCACCAGGTTCATTTCAACTGGTCTGATCCTATGGTTAGCAAAGCCTAGGCACTGCAGACCAAGGTGGGGAGGGGTGCTACTTCATCCAGAAAGTATATCTGACTGGGGAGTCTGGGGCTCCCCTCCCTCACCCCGGTCCAGATACGGGGCTTCCCCTTTGCCAGTGAAGCGCCAGGAATTACAAGTGCAGAGCTGAATAACAATCCATGACAGTGCCCCGGACTGTCGCACAGATCTAAGCAAACGAATAAGCCTGTAAGCCTGCCTGGTGAGCCTTCAGACTGAGCTATCACTCCCTCCCCCTGCCAGGAAGGAGAGGGAGCTGAAAGTGGGAAGACACCTGGTATGGCTGGGCGGGTCCCTCTCCTTCCCCACAAACCCCAACAGGCTGAAGCACTAACTCTAATGGGTTCCACAGCCAGTAACTCAGTCTGAGCTGAACCGTGAATGATCCAGCTCCATTCAGGAAAGGAGCAACCAGCCATTAAAGAGGCGGGACTAGGCTTCATGTTTTAACAAAGAACACTGGAAGCCTCCATAGCAATGGGACAGTGTCCTTGACAACCCAGCAGCGCCTCCAGGCCAGCGGTAGGAGGGGTGCCCACCATTAAAGAGGCGGGCCTAACCTCCTAGTGTAAACAAAAAAGACACAGGAAGCCTACCTAGTATCTGAAGGAGTACCTGGAAACCTAGTAGCTCCTTGGCAGGCAGACAAGTGAATTCATCAAGCAGCTCTCTGAGATCAGGGCTAGATAAATTCACAAAGATGGGGAAAAACCAGTGCAAAAAAGATGAAACAATCAAAGACCAGAACTCCTCTTCTCCTTCAAGGGATCACAACTCCTCACCAACACGGGAACACAACACAACTGAGAAAGAGTTAGACGAATTGACAGAAACAGGCTTCGGAAGGCAAGTAATAACAAACTTTCTGAGTTAAAGGAACACATTCTTTTATTATTATTATTATTAATAAAAGAGAGAAAGAAAGAGGAAGAGAGAGGGGAAGTTTTTTTTTAAGAGAAAGAAGTAGAATAAAAGAGAAAAAAGGAAGAGAAAGAGGGAGAGAGAACGAGAATCTTGCTCTATTGCTCAGGATTTCATTTAAATCTGTGAAATGCTTATGCAATACTAAAAGTGATTTATTTCCTATTATGTGATCACTTTTAGAATAGGTATGATATAATATTGAAAAAATATATGTTTTGTGGATATGGGGTCATAGGTTCTGTAAGTATTTATTAAATTTGCTTGTTCCAGGTCTGAGTTCAAATCCATTTTTTTTTTTTTTTTGCTCTCCATTAGGTTGGTAGATCTACCTCCATCCCTTTAAGTCTTTGTGTGTCCTTGCCTATAAGAAAGGTCTGAATACACCGTACTGATGGGTTTTAACTTTTTATTCAGTTTATCTAACTGTATGTTTTGATTGGGGCATTTAATCCCTTTAAGTTTAGGCTTAATATTGATATATGTGAATTTAATACTGTTATTTAAGGCTAACTAGCTGTTTGCCCGTTAGTTGATGTAGATTCTTCATTGTTGTAATATTCTTTACTTTTTGGTAAGTTTTTAGAATAACTGTTGCTGGTTGTTCGTTTCTGTATATAGTGCTTCTTTCAGAAGTTGTTATAAAACAGGCCTGGTGGTAATGAAGTCTCTTGAGTTCTTGCTTGTTCGCAAAAAAATTTATTTTTCCTTGGCTTGTAAAACTTAGTTTGGCTGGATATGTGATTCTGGGTTGAAAGTTTTTTTCTTTAAGGATGTTAAATATTAACCCCCACTCTCTTCTGGCTTGTGGAGTTCCT
>CAUYQU010098604.1:0-46031 GCA_963574635.1 Cheracebus regulus
ATTTTTCTCAGTATCACATTACACCTATTTTAAAAGTGACCACATAAGTGGAAGTAAATCACTCCTCAGCAATTGCATAGCATTCCACAGGTTTAAATAAAATATTGGTTGGCTGCTTATTTGTTATTTTCATCCCCTATTCTTTCCTGTCTCCACTGTTAAGCACAATTATTGGCATAAAAGAGGTTTTTAATATCCATTATTAGACTGCATTCTAGCCTGGGCAATAAAACAAGAATCCCGTTCTCTCTCCCTCTTTCTCTTCCTCTTTCTTTCTCTCTTGCATTCTTTTTTTTCCTTTCTTTTGCTCTTTCTTTCTCCTTTTCTTTTTCTTTCTTTCAAAAAAAAAAAAAAAGAAAAGAAAAGCCAAGCTCCAAAATGCTAAGTCACTTGTCCAGAAGCAAATATGCTATTCAGTTCTTTCTTTCTATTAACATCTATTGTGTGCCAGGCACTCTTGGCAAGACAGAAGACAGAGGAGGAGAGAGGAAGAGGAGCAAGACGTGGTTCCCTTTTTTCCAGGTGCCCATGTTCTAGAAGGAAGAAGTCGTGAAGAATTAGGGTGTGTTGTGGCAAGGTCTGTGTGCAAGGTCTAGAGCTCTAGGAAGTAGGAAATGCTTAGCCCAGGGGGTCCAGGAGAGCTTTGCAAAGGAGGGAAGACCCCAACTGAACTTAGCTGGGAGAACAGGAGTTGACAGGTCGCTGGAGTTGGCCCCAGTGTTGAAGGCATTTTGAGCAGATGGACTGGTAAGTACAAAGGCCCTGATGCATGCTAGAGCCTAGAATATTTGAGGAAGAGGGAATAGTTCAGGATGGCTAGAAGAAAGACTCATTCAGTGAGGAAACATGGGAGTTGAGGTTAGTGGAAAAGCAGGCAGGAATCATGTCTGTAAGGAAAGATCTTCAGTGGTGAGAAGTTTGGAATTAATAGGACCTGAGAAGTTATTAACAAATTTATTTTATTTTATTGAGACAGGGTCTCACTCTGTCACCCAGGCTGGAGTGCAGTGGCACAAGGTTGGCTCACTGCAGCCTCCACCTCCCAGGCTCAAGCCAATCCTTCCAACTCAGTCTCTCAAGTAGCTGAGACTACAGACACTCGCAACCACACCTGACTAAGTTTTGTAAGTTTTGTACAGATGAGGTTTCCCCATATTGCCCAGGCTGGTCTTGAACTCCTGAGCTCAAATGATCCACTTGCCTTGGCCATCCAAAGTGCTGGGATTATAGGCGTGAACCACCACACCTGGCCTATTAACAGATTTTAAATAGAGAAAGGCCATGCCAAGATTTTGTTGTTAGTGGAGGCAACAAGAGAAGTGGATTGGAGGTGGGTGAGACTGGAAACAGACCAGTGAGAGGTAAAAAGGAGAGAGGTGAGAAGAGTCCAAAGAGGCTTAGGCTCTTAGCCCTGGAACCCATCCACTCATCTACACCCATAGCAAGCACGGAGCGATCTCAGCTCACTGCACCCTCCACCTCTGCGGTTTAAGCAATTTTCCTGCCTCAGACTTTTGAGTAGCTGGGGTTACGGGCGCCCGCCACCACACCTGGCTAATTTTTGTACTTTTAGTAAAAACGAGGTTTTGCCATGGTAAGGATGTAAATGAGTAGATGGGTTCCAGAGGTAAGAGACACAGTCTGTGAGGTGGGATAATTGGATGTGGGGACGAGGAACTTCCCCATATTGGCAGAAGTGACAAGGAGAGGGGCTTAGCAATGTAAGCCAGTGGCATCTGGGGGAAGGAGGCCTGAAGCTGACTCGCCTTCTCTACTGTCCTGCCTGTCTCACCGTCTTGTTTGGTGCCATGTTTTTCAAGTTCCTCCTGGTGACTCTCATGGACTCTGAAGTTTTAGAACCACCGCTATAGAGCAATGAAATCTTTTATTGTTTTGAGATGGAGTCTTGCTCTGTTGCCAGGCTGGATCACAATGGTGCCATCTTGGCTCACGGCAACCTCCGCCTCCTGGGTTCAAGTGATTCTCCTGCCTCAGCCTCCTGAGTAGTTGGGACTACAGGTGCCCACCACTACGCCTGGCTAATTTTTGGATTTTTAGTAGAGACAGGGTTTCACCGTGTTGGCCAGGATGGTCTTGATCTCTTGACCTCATGATCCACCCACCTTGGCCTCCCAAAGTGCTAAGATTATAGGTGTGAGCCACAGCGCCTGGCTCAGCGATGAAATCTTACAGAGGCAGAACGTGCAATGCTGGATCCTACCCCAGAGTCAGTGCTTCTAAGGCTCTGGAATGAGGCCCAGCATGTAAGTTCTAACAGGTTCCCTGGGGACACTGCTGCTGCTGGCCTACAGACCAGGCTCTAGGATGCACTGCTCTCCTGCTGCAGTGACATCTGCCGCTTCCTTCCGAAAACTCTCCTTCCCTGGCATCCTGTGCCATCATTTTCCCACAGTCCCACCCCTTACACTGATAAAACGCTGGGGCAAGAATCCAGACACAGGCCCACATCCTCTAAGTGTAAAATTTTGAAGTTTATAGATAAAACTAACAATCTCCTTGGAGTTTCACGCTGAAACATAACAGCTTGAGAAGTAGGCCCCAGCCCTGCAAACCCTTCTTCTCTTCCTACCAGTGTCAATGGCATGTGGACCAGAGCAACTCCGTCTTGAATGGGAACTGGGTAAAATGAGGCTGAGACCTACTGGGCTGCATTCTGAGATGGTTAAGGTATTCTAAGTCACAGGGTGAGATACAGGTCAGCACAAGATACAGTTATAAAGACCTTGCTGATCAAACAGTTTGCAGTAAAGAAGCCGGCCAAAACTCACCAAAACCAAGATGGCGACGAGAGTGATCTCTGGTTGTCCTCACTGCTACACTCCCGTCAGTCCCATGACAGTTTACAGATGCCATGGCAATGTCAGGAAGTTACCCTATATGATCTAAAAAGGGGAGGCGTGAATTATCCAGTCCTTGTTTAGCTTATTATCAAGAAATAACCATAAAAATAAGCAACCAGCAGCCTTAGGGGCTGCTCTGTCTATGGAATATCCATTCTTACTATTCCTTACTTTTTTTTTTTTTTTTTTTTGAGACAGAGCCTTGCTCTGTCATCCAGGCTAGAGTGCAGTGGTGTGATCTCGGCTCACTGCAACCTCCCCCTCCAGGTTCAAGTGATTCTCCTGCCTCAGCCTCCCAAGTAGCTGGGATTATAGGTGGCCATCACTGTGCCCAGCTAATTTTTGTATTTTTAGTAGACATGGGGTTTCACCATGTTGGCCAGGCTGGTCTTGAACTCCTGACCTCATGATCCACCGACCTCAGCCTCCTAAAGTGCTGGGATTACAGACATGAGCCACTGCACCCAGCCTAATCCTTTACTTTCTTAATAAACTTCCTTTCACTTTACTCTGCAAACTCAACCTGAATTCTTTCTTGCGTGAGATCCAAGAACCTTCTCTTGGGCTCTAGATCGGGATTCCTTTCCTGTAACACTGGGGCTGAGTTCTGTGTGGCCTTTGCTGGCCTCTCTCCCAAGTGTGGCGATATCCCAGGCTGCTGTCTGAGCTCCCTTCACTCACTCAACCCTCCAACCACACTGAATGGCCACTCCTTGGGATGACAACCAGAGACAGAGGCCCATGCAGGTCTCTGAAGCAGGTTCAGAGCTGTCTGGGTAAAACATCCCAAGGTCCCAGGACCTAGATCTTTGACCACATGGAGCTGCCCAGGATCCAGATGGATACATCCCCTTGGCCCTGGGACTGGTCACCCCGGGGGGAGGGGTGCAGCTGGAGGAGGAGAGCTGGGTCCCACAAAGGGCGTACCCAGACCGGGGGGCCCTCTTGCCTCAGGCTAAGGCCAGCTCTGCCTTCTGAACCCTCCTGGCTGCTCCTGCTTGGCTCCTGCCTTTGGCTTCTCACCACCACCTCGGCTGCTTGACCCTCAAATGTTTGTGCTCCCCAGGGTTCTGGCCTTTTGCACCAGAAGTTCTTAATTTGGAGGAATGTCTGTAGATGGGCTTCAGGAGAACACGTGTATCCACTAAAATGGTATATATAAGCTCGAAACCCTTATCACTTTTATTACATTCTTTTTTTTTTTTTTTTTTTTGGAGACAGAGTTTTGCTCTTGTTGCCCAGGCTGGAGTGCAATGGCATGATCTTGGCTCAGTGCAACCTCCACTTCCCGGTTCAAGCGATTCTTCTGCCTCAGCCTCCCAAGTAGCTGTGATTACTGGCATGCACCACCATGCCTGGCTAATTTTTGTATTTTTTAGTAGAGATGGGGTTTCACATGTTGGGCAGGGAGGTCTTGAACTCCTAACCTCAGGTGATCTGCCTGCCTTGGCCTCCCAAAGTGCTGGGATTACAGACATAAGCCACTGTGCCCAGCCCACTTCTATTATATTAAAGGGCTCTGTGATAAACACCCTCCTACCACAAAAAAAAGGTCAAGGATCACTGCAATATGGGCTCTTTGCTTTAGATTTCATTTTAGATATATGTTGATGACTCTCAGAGCGGTTCTTGGTTGGCCTTCGTTTGTATTCTAAGGAGAGTACAGGCCTCTCCTTAGAACCCCCGATCTGGAGACCAAGCTGGCTACTGTGCCTCTGTTAATCAGTATCTCTCATACATCTATTCTGAAATAGAAAACTAAATCTATCTTCTCCCCTAAACCTGTTCTGTTCTTCCTGTGTCTCCTACTTCAGTGCACAGCTTCAAAAACTACCCTCTTTCATAAAACAGAAACCTAACAGTCATCCTAAACCTGCCTCCCCACTCCTCTCTGCTCCCTTCTTCTTGCTAATATCTCCACATTCAATGGATTTTTAAAAAATCTATTTGCTTGTTTCCCCAAATCATCTCCACTACTTTTCTCAAAGTCACCACTATACTAATTCCAATAAGAACTGCTTGATTGCTCATTTAAGGAAGGTTTAAGGGCTTAGATTCATTCTGTTTCCAACCTCTTGCATGAAACTGGATGCGAAGAGGACGTGGAAGGTGAAGGTGAAGAAAAGAACTTCAAGGCATTTCTGCATAATGGCTAAGAGTAAATCTATGATGAACCTTTTTTTTAATAACCAGATGTAGCGATGCATTGAAACACACTTCTTCAATTTGATTACTAGAGTTCCTCCATTACTGTGAATTTTTAACACTAGCAACTCTCAGAAATGGTATTGTTTCTATTCCTGAGCCAATATAATAGGTTTAAATAATAGGGCTGAGCTCATAAATGGAGCATTAATACTCCATTAGGACACAGAAAAAAGTCAGTGTGGATGGCATCAGGACTGTTTATCTTCAGTGTTCCTAAAGTCGATTTTAATTGTTCTGAAAATGAAAATAGGTAGTGGATAGTGATATGATCTTCTACGAAAGGGATTATTCGTGGGGGGACTGTAATGCCTGAATAGTGTCTGCAAGGAGAAAAAGAGGGGAAAGACTTAAAGCGGTCATTTGGTCCATCAAAGTGTCTTCTGCTATCAACCCCTTGAAACTATGTAAAAGCTAAATGTTATTCTGCATTTAGAAACTATGTTCTTAGTATTATTCACAAACACTATTTTTTATAATGTAAATACATAAAGAGGCCTGACTTTTACTGAAAAAAAAATTCTGTGAAAGATATGGATGATCTACTGCTAAGTTCTCTTCACCCCTGACGCCCTTTGTAAGTCCCAAAATCTATGGACCAGGAATTACTCGAGAAATGGTTGTTCCAGTGTCCAAGGATGTCATCCACCCTTTCCCTCATTGCCCAGATGGTGAAGGGGAAACTCAGAGAGATAAGGCACTTACCCAAGGTCAGACTGGGTAAAAGTGGACCGGATCTGTTTTGTCTTGAGCCCAAACATTTCCAATGGACACAAGGCTGACAAAGGAACAGTCGTTTCCAGAGTGTCAGGAGTTGAGGTCGGACCGCAGGGAAAATAGTGGATGGGACGACCGAAACTTCCTGGCACCAGGGCGCGCCAGACGCTTTGTTTTACCTAAAAGAGGACTAAGGCTTCTAGCGACAGGAAGTTCCCTTGCCCCCAACAAAGAGGGCGCTCGATGACGTAAGCCAATCCGATTGCTTTGCGCGCGGGCCTTGGTTTGCTAACGTAGCCAATCAGTGCGGCCCCACAGCCACGTGCGTCTGACGTCAAGGCAGGGGTGGAATCCGTTTGGAGTTTTGGCGGGTTCGGCTGTGGACCAGGAAGACGTCCCGGCACCGGGTGAGGAATGCAGGCCCAGGCCGTACGGGTGACCCTTGGGCGGTGGGGCTGGGGCTGCCTCGAGCGTCTGTGCACGGGTTGCAAAGGGTCCGAGGGCGGGAGACGCGGGGTCCGGGGGGCTCGGGTGGGCTCGATCTGGATCTGGCGGCAGCTCGAGACCGCCCGGAGCTGGCACGGCCGGGCCGGGAGCTGGGAGTTGCCGGACCATCTACTAAGGAACCGAGTTCTTCCTTTTAAAATAAGCATCTTTTTGAGACGGAGTCTTGCTCTGTCATACAGGCTGGAGTGCAATAGCGCGATCTCGGCTCACCGCAACCTCCGTCTCCTGGGTTCAAGCGCTTCTCCTGCCTCAGCCTCCCGAGTAGCTGGGATTACAGGCATGCGCCACCACGCCCGGCTAATTTTGTATTTTTAGTACAGATGGGGTTTCTCCATGTTGGTCAGGCTGGTCTCGAACTCCCGACCCAAGGTTATCCGCCCGCCTCGGCCTCCCAAAGTGCTGGGATTGCAGGCGTGAGCCACTGCGCCCGGCCAAAAGCAGCCTTTTAAGTGCTTGCCAAGTGTCTGCTGCCTGAGCTTTCTTTTATTCATTCATTCATCGTTTTCTCGTATTTATGGCTTGCTAAATGATTATTGAACGCCGACCGCGTGCAGGGCTCAGATCACATTTCCGCCGCCTTCACGGCTCTTCTACTTTAAAGGGACGGGCAGGTAACAAACAAGTGCTCGACAGTGGATTACTCGGTTTGGTCAGGAAAGGCTCAGAAAGATGGGTAAGTGGAAACCGAGAAGGAGCCTAGGGGGAGCTTTTGGACAGAGCCCGAGGCCTCAAAGCAGCTTATTGTGTTCCAGAAGGTGGAAGCGGGCGGGCCTGGCTGGAACATCGTTTGGGGTGTCCGGGATGGGTAGAGTTGGACGTGGTGGATTGTGGAAAAGGTGAGGGAGTAGAAAGCTTGGACAGGGAGAGAGAATATGAGTCATGGCCTTGCAGGCTTTGTACATTTTGTTCTAAGGGCAATGGAAAATCATTAAAGAATTTCAATTAAGGGACTCTCATGATCTGATTTATGTTCTTAAAAGGTTACTAAGGAATGGGAAGATAACTGTGACTGTTGTTTGGAGATGAGATTGCAGGGGAACAAAGAAACCAGCATTGAAAGCTAATACAGTCATCCCGGTGAAAGATTGATGGTGGCTTGGCCTAGGGTTCTGGCAGTGAAGTTGCAGAGAATTGGAAGATTTGAGCAGTATTCTGGAGATGGAACCATAGTACTTGTCAGCGGCCCTGAATGTGAGGGCAAAGAAGGGTGCACAGTTTCATTTTGGGGCAAGGTGAGGCTGGTTATATAGACTTGAACAAGACAGTTTGCTCTTCATCCTCAGGAAGCTTACTGTCCAATAGATCCCCCAGTAGACAGCACAATGTGTGGCTTATGAGGGGTCCGTGGAAATATTTGTTGAATGAATTTTTTAAAAAACACTTTTGGGAAGCCAAGACAGATGGATCACTTGAGGGCAGGAGTTCAAGACCAGCCTGGGCAACATGACGAAACCGTCTCTACAAAAAATATAAAAATTAGCTGGTGTGGCAGCGCACGCTTGTAATCCCAACTACTTGGGAGGCTGAGGCAGGAGACTGTCTGGAACCTGGTAGGCAGAGGTTGCAGTGAGCCAAGGTCATACCACTGCACTCCAGCCTGGGCAACAGAGCGAGATCCTGTCTTAAAAAAAGAAAAGAAAGCACCATAATCACCATGATTAGTTACTTTACATTGAACTTGCCAAAGAGCATGTGTCAGTTATATAAGAGCCTAGAAAAATGTATGCTTTTTTATTTGCAGTTTAAAAACTTCTTAAATGAAAAGAGAAGTGCTCCAAGTGATACAACTTTGTCTTAATTACCTCTGCTGTTTTTCGGTGCTTCCCTGACTAGTACTGAGTTAAAATCGTGATTGTCACTAAGGTGGCAACTAAGTAGAATCCCACAGTAAGCTGCCATGGATAATGTAGATGTCAGATGTGTTACAGTGAATAAAATGAAAGATGAGCTTAATTTAGATCAGCCCCAATAATTCGTGTGTACATGTAATTTTTTTTAAAGAGATAAGGTCTTGCTATGTGACCAGGCTGGTCTCACTGGCCTCAAGTAATGCGCCCACCTTAGCTTCCCAAAGTGCTGGGATTACAGGCATTGAACCACCGTGCCCAGCCAACCCCAATAGTTCTTCCTCATAATTTTTCTCACCCACATAATCTATATGATACAAATGGCTCTGCACCTCAATGAGTTTCTGTAATCTTAGTTTAAAGACAAGTAAAAGTGAACTGCTTATATCCAAGGAGGGAGATGGCATTGACGATGTGGGGAGAGGAGGTAAGAAATGGTCGATTCTGGATGCATTCTGAGGTTAGAGCCCCTAGGAGTGGTAGGATTCTGGGTTTGTTGGGTGTGTGTTGTAAGAAAAAGAGAAAAATTGAAAGTAACATTTCTAATGTTGATTTCACACAGCCAAGATTCTACATTGCTCCTGAGCCTCCTTTGAAGTTTCCTGTTGCAACTGTCCTCTTGACAGCATGGATGGTAAGGCCTGGCAGTTTTGTTTCTCTGTTTCAAGGAAAACTACCCTTTTGTCCATGGACTTGTTACTTATTCTATTTGTAAAACAGTGAAAATGCTCCCCGACCCTCAGGTATCGTCTTTATGGTTCTGAAGCAATCTCACATCTCACCTAGGTCACTGACTATTCCATGCTCTTATCAGATGAGATTCCTTCTGGCAACAGTGATTGTGTTTCATAACTACAATAGCTGGCAAGGTGTACAGGGGGCCAAGCACTGTTCCATGATCCACATGTTAACTGATTTAGTCCTCAGGCAAACATACTTTATAGGCAGGAAGACAGGGATGTTTAGTAACTTGTCACGGTTCAAGCTGGCAGAGCAGGGCTTTGAACCAGGCAGTCTGACTTCAGAGTTTACATTTGATAATGAAATCTGTTGAAGTGATTTAGTTTAGCGCTGACGCTCTGACTTTAGTTTTTATTAATATAATCCTTTCTAATTTTGTTCATTTTGCAAGTGTGTGTACAAAATGTTTACCTAGAAAAGAGAAGCTGCACTAATTATCAGTCATCTAAAACGATTGTGCTGGGCCGGGTTCAGTGGCTCACGCCTATAATCTCAGTACTTTGGGAGGCTGGGGCGGGAGGATTGCTTGAATTCAGGAGTTCAAGACCAGCCTGAGCAATAGAGTCAAACCTCATTTCTGTTTTTAAAAAATTAAAATGATTGTGGTGGTTGTGAAGAGATCTAGTTGCATAACTGAACTCATAATCTGAAACTGGGTTTAAAAAAAAATTCAAACGCATTACACTTTGCCCTTTAAAAAAAAAAAACTTGAAATTCCTTGCACTGTGAAGCACAGTAGTCCCTGCTTACCCCTGAGGGATGTGCTTCAAGATTCCCAGCAGATGCCTGAAACCAGGGATGGTACCAAACCCTATGCATGCTGTTTTTTCCTGTACATTGTACCTGTGATAAAGTATAATTCATGAATTAGGCATAGTGAGAGATGAACAACAATAATAAAGTAGGAAAATTGTGACAACATACTGTAATAAAAATTACGTGAATGTGGTCTCTCTCTTAAGTATCTGTTGCATTCAAAATATCCATTGTACTGTCTTCAACCACAGTGACGATGGAAAGTCAAAACCACAGGAAATAAACCCTCAGATAAGGGATGTTATTCCTTATGTGAAACTCATTGCTTTGGTGGTCTTATGGTAGTTTCCTGTTTCTTAAAATTGGCAAATTGCCTACAAGACAGATTATATAATACAAAGCATCACTTTTTGCTATGAGATTGACGTGAAAATAAGAGGTGAATGGATACATGTTCTCTGTCTGGAGATAGTATAGGTCAAGAAAAAAGAAATCATGATGTTTAGGCTGAGAGCAGTGGCTCACACCTGTAATCCCAGCACCTTGAGAGGGCAAGATGGGTGAATCAAGAGTTCAAGACCAGCCTGGCCAATACAGTGAAACCCCATTTCCACTAAAAATACAAAAATGAGCCTGGCATGGTGGCACGTGCCTGTAATCCCAGCTGCTTGGGAGGCCGAGGCTGGAGAACTGCTTAAATCTGGGAGGCAGAGGTTGCAGTGAGTCAAGATTCCCACCACTGCACTCCAGCCTGGGTGACAGAGCGAGACTCTGTCTTAAAAAAAAAAAAGAAAGCGAAAAAGGAATCATAATGTTTAGTAAGAAAATCTCATTTGGTTGGCATGGCTTCACAGTTTGGCTGGTGTAGAGGAAATCGGAAAGTGGATGGTACGTGGGATGTACTGTTGAACAATGTTCCTGCTCATACTTTAGTAGACCAATACTGTCTCCAGATAGATACTACGATGCTTTGTATTATATAACCTGCCCTGTAATTTCAAGGCAAGGAATTATATGCATCTAAAGCCTAAATCTGTTTGGTATTTTAAAATTATGCCCTTGTTGGTTGAATTTCACGGAAGTTGGTATGCGGAAGTTGTCTCATTGATTGAACTAGAATAGGTAAGGACACTGGCCCTCTGGCTGGCCCACTCTAGTCACTAAGCATGTATTGGCTCCTTCTTAGTCCAGTGTCCTCTAAGAAGTACCTGGGGACAGGAAATATAGAGACAAGGAGAACAAAGACCAGGCAAAATGGTGCATCTGTAGGGTCTTTTTTTTTTTTTTAAGTTTCAACTGTTATTTTAGATTTAGGGGTACATAGGCAGGTTTGTTACAAAGTTATATAGTGTGATGCTGCGGTTTGAAGTATGATTGTACCCATCACCCAGGTAATCAGCATCATACACATTGGGTAGTTTCTCTTACCTTCTATGGGGTCATTTAAATTGCCTAGTTAAAGTTGAATGTTTGGAATTAGGTACGCTTATTCTCTGTCCTTTCTCTTCTTTTCCCCTAGAGGAGGAAGACAATCTGTCTCTGCTGACTGCACTGCTGGAAGAAAATGAGTCAGCCTTGGATTATAATTCAGAGGAAAGTAACTTGTTGAATCAGGAAAATGGTGAGCCCGACGCATTTGATGAGCTCTTTGATGCCGACGGTGATGGTGAATCTTACACGGAAGAGGCTGATGATGGAGAAACAGGAAAGGCCACAGATGAAAAGGAAAATTTGGCCACTCTCTTTGGAGATATGGAGGACTTAACAGATGAAGAAGAAGTTCCTGCATCACAATCAGTCGGAAATAGGATCCTCCCTGCTCCTGCCCCCCGTCAAGAGAAAACGAATCAGGAGTTGCAAGGTGCCCGAACTACTTGGCTTCCCTATTTCTTTGTGATCAGTTGAATGAAAACTACCGATCTGATAGTTGTTATCAAAATAGCTGCCGATTCAAGGGTGGAGATAAATGACTTTGTAAAAAAAGAAAGAAAGAAAATTATACGAGTTGGTAGATGAAATGTTTGAGACCAGCATTTCAGCACAAACTACAGGCTTTATCAGTGTCAGCCAGCTGCGACTGATCCTGTACGGAATGGCTCTGCCACTTTTCATGTTTCTTACGAAACAGCAGTCCTTTGGGATTTATGTGCATGTGGAGCCAGAGATAAGGCTGCACAGCTGCCACATATTCTATTTGAGCAGAGCATTCCTGCACAGAAGCTTTGAGACATGTTCTTTTCTTCATGTTTAAGCTATAATCAAATTCAGTGGTTGGCTGTTTTTTCTAATACAGAAGCCAGCATTTATTATGTTAGTTATGATATCCAATTGATGAAATAAATTCTTTTTTTTTTTTTCTTTTTGAGACAGTCTTGCTCTGTCACCCATGCTGGAGTGCAGTGGTGCAATCATGGCTCACTGTAGCCTCGACCTCCCAGGCTCAAGTGATCTTCCTGCCATAGCCTCCCTAGTAGCTGCGACCACAGGCATGCACCACCATGCCCAGCTAAATTTTTTTTTTTCATTTTCTATAGATACAGGGTCTCCCTATGTTGCCCATGCTGGTCTCGAACTCCTGGACTCAAGCAGATCTGCCTCAGCCTCCCAACATGCTGGGATTGCAGGCATGAGCCACCATGGCTGGCCTATAATTATTTCTCAACTCCTAAAAACTTGTTAACTATGGATTTGTATCAGATATCTGTTAATAGTACAAATGTATAACTAGTTTGACTATTGGGTCAAACTTCATTACCTCATTACTTTAAATGAAATATGTGTTTCTCTAAGGGACCTCTTTGAAGTACAAAAGTTAATCATGAGCTTTGGGTATGTGATGATATTGTGGGTCTCAAGGTGTGGGAGCAGAGAGTGGACAACAAATATTGCCAGCATTTTTGTCATGTAGAACACTTTCTCCTGCCTGGTTCTTAAATTAACATATTTTTGTTAACTAGAGGAATTAAGAAAGTTGCAAGAGCAAATGAAGTCCTTACAAGAACAGCTAAAAGTAGCCACAATTAAACAGTCAGCAAGCCCAGCCCGTCTACATAAATCCCCTGGTAAGAAGACTGTCATTCTGGCAATCGTGTGTATTTCTGTTATTAAGAAATTATCACACTACTTCTGCATCCAATTCCTGTTCAGACAGCCCTTTGAACCTCTTTCTGAATGGGTTTTTACTCATTTATTTTACTTTTAATCAAGTAGATAAGTCTCCACGGCCGCCTCTTAAGGAGAAGAGAATTCAGAGAATTCAGGAGTCACCATGCTTTTCTGAGGAGCTTGACGTCCCTGCACTACCAAGAACCAAGCGAGTGGCCCGGACACCAAAGGCACCCCCTCCAGGTGTGGTACTTGAGGCCTCAGTATCTTGGTACTGTTGCATGTGTGTGTCTGTCTGTCTGTGTGTCTGTGTCTTTTGATCTGTCTTATCTCCCCACCGAGAAAGTAAGTTCCTTGGGAATGGAGCCACATGATACATTTTGTGCTCTTCCTCTACATCTCAAAGTGCCTAGAAAATCCTTAGGGCCGAGGCACGAGGTGGGAGGATTGCTTGATCCTAGGAGTCTGAGAGCAGCCTGGGCAATATAGCAAGAACCTATCTCTACAGTAAATTAAAAAATCAGCCAGGTGTGGTGCTTGCTTATAGTCTCAGCCACCTGCGAGGCTGAGGTGGGAGGATCATTTGAGCTCAGGAGGTTGAGGCTACAGTGAGCTGTCATCACACTGTACTACATCCTGCTTGACAGAGTAAGAGCCTGTCTCAAAGAAAATCCTTAGGTACAGAGTAGCTATTTACTAAGTACTTACCAAGGTGAATTATTTTTAACTCTATAGTCTCATAGTTTTACCCAGATTGTATGTAGTAAGTATAGCCACTGGTTAGGTTCTCATGCTTCAGGCTTGTGAGGTTATTTCCTTAGAGAATGATCTAGTTTTATTTGAAGCCAAGTTGTATGAAACCAAAAGGGCTGTTTTTTAGAAAAGATTTCTTTGCCAGGAGTGTAGGACAGTACTCAAATACAGTCCTATTTTAGCACACACACATGCATATGCACAAAACAACAATGAAAAGGATTTCTGCCCTGTGTATTGGCTTTTCTTGCATTGCCAGGAGACCTAAGACAAGATGGTCCTAATAGAACGTGGGTTAGAGGATGCAGCATTTTATTGGCCGCATGTGTTTGGAAAGGCCCCTTTGAATAGCACGGGTCTGTGGCACCCTAGTAGAGAACTACTTCTGCCTGAGTGTTCATGTTAATCTGACAGCAAATTATATATTGAGTACATCCATTCAGGAGTCACATCATGACCTCAGGACCTTTGGCATTACTCAAGTGTTGCATTACACAATGTCCAAAGTTTGGTTCTGAGGGGTGGGGAATGGGCCTGGCCTGCAGGTTCCAAAGTTCCAGCCTCGCCCTGGCCCTAGTGTGAGAGCAGTGATCCAAAGTCCCTTCGAGGGCAAACAACAATCTTATGAAAGAGAGAGTGATATTTTATTAAGGAAAATACCAAGCATTCTGACCTTCAGGAGAATTAATCAAACACTTCTAAAATATGAAAAGTAACTACATCAGGGATATTTAATGAAGCAATAGAGATAGAATACCAGACCCCTAACTCTCGTTGACCCCATGAATAAAATGAAATGGAGTGAATTGAAACAAGAAAGAAGAAAAGGGGAACTAACTTTGGTTTTTTGTTTTCTGGGGTTTTTTGTTTGTTTTGAGACAGTCTCACTGTGTCACCTAGGTTGGAGTGCAGTGGCATGATCTGGGCTCACTGCAACCTCCGCCTCCTGGGTTCAAGGGATTCTCCTGCCTTGACCTCCTGAGTAGCACCTGGCTAATTTTGTATTTTTAGTAGAGATGGAGTTTCACTGTGATGGCCAGGTTGGTCTTGAAGTCTTGACCTGAAGTAATCTGCCCTCTTCAGCCTCCCAAAGTGCTGAGATTACAGATGTGAGCCACCATGCCTGGTCTGGATTTTCTTAAAGTAGAATTTGAACCATACGCAAATCTCCGCTAATTACTCATTCTGAAGGAGGTCTTTTACTCCCTTTGGGAATGTGCCCCCGTGTTCTATATGTGGTGAATACTCAGTAAACATTGTTGCATAAACTGTGCTTTAGAGCTGCACCGCCTAGTACACTAGCCACTAGCCACATGTGGATATTTAAGTTTAAGTTACATTAAATTCAGTTGGAAATTTACTACCTTAAAAGCACTGGGTCACATTTAAATGATGGATGGCCACATGTGGCTGGTGGCTACCACTGTATTGGACAACGCCAATGTAGAATGTTGCTGTCATCAGAGAAAGTTCTGTTGGCCTGTACTGCCGAGACATGGGCTTGTGGGGCTTGCTTTGTTCTCAAGATTTGATTATTGCAGGTGTTGCCTTAAAAAAGGAACAATTCAGGCTGTGTGCAGTGTCTCACGCCTGTAACCCCAGCACTTTCGGAGGCCTAGGCCAGTGGATTGCTTGGATTCAGGAGTTCGAAATTATCCTGGGCAGCATGGGAAAACTCGTCTCTACAAAAAATAGGAAAATAAGCCAGGCATGGTGCATGCCTGTGGTCCCAACTACTCAGAAATTGCTTAAACCCAGGAGATGGAGGTTGCAGTGATCCCAGATCACACCACTGCACTCCTGCCTGGGTGACACAGTGAGTCCCTGTCACCAAAGGAACAAACCTGTAAAAACAAATTTTGTGATTATCAGTGTGGTTGCCTTTTCACTGTGTTAATTTTCTAGAGCCCAAAATCTCCTCTTCAAGGATGACAAGTGCACCCTCCCAACCACTCCAAACTATTTCTTGGAACAAACCTACTGGGATAACTAGAGGTCAGACCGCGGGGACCCCAGGAAGCTCTGGGGAAGCAGCTCAGCCGGTCTGCATGGAAGCCTTCTCCGGCCTGCGGCTCAGGTCAGTAATAGCTCTACCATCTATTCATTTGTGCTACTACTGCATGGCTCTTGGTGCCTCTCAGAGTCTTTTAGAAGTAGTGTGTTTATACATCAGGATCCATAAAACACCAGCAGCTCTTGAACTGGGCGAAACACTGCCCTAAGACTAGCAGTAGCCCTGGGTTTGACTAAGTACAGTTGCATATACAATATTTAAGAGATGCATATAATCAACAAATATGTATCTCTAAAAAGAAATGGACAAATGGTAGTATGTTTAATCAGAAATTGACAGATGGAAACAGTTGACTTTTAAAATTTGTCTCCATCTCTATTGAGGTATATTTAGACTTTTTAATATATAGACAGTTCAACCAGGATAATCTTTATGCAGTCAAGCAATTATAGGATTGCTTTGGCTGTTTTGGGTCTTTTGTGGTTCTGTATACATTTTAGGATCATTTTGTTTGTTTCTTTTGATTCTTGTAATTGATGTTAAGAAAAATAGCTATGCCGTTTTTCTTTCTAATTCCCTTTTTAAGGCAAATTTATATTCTTTGTTAAGATAGTCTGTTAAAATAGGAATATATTCCAAGCTCAATTAAAAGCTGTGTTCAAATCCTGGACTTTTATTTGATTTTACTTTTGATTATCTGTACTCTGTATCACTACTCCATTGCATCTTCATCACTACATCTGAATAATCCCAGGGCAGCACAATCATCCTTACTGTGAGACTGGATTGCCAAGTGAAACCCCTCTAAAACTCCTAAACTTTGCCAGTCTAAACATCAGCCAACAAGTAAAGCTCTTAAAGTAAAGCTGCTAAGCTCTTAAAGTATTATTAGGCAAAGGAGAACAAGTGTTGCCAGCATACAATAAAAATGTATTATAAGGCTGGGTGTGGTAGCTCACACCTGTAATCCCAACTTTGGGAAGTCAAGGCAGGAGCATTGCTTGAAGTCAGGAGCTCGAGACCAGCCAGGGCAACATAGTGAGACCTCATCTCTTCAAAAAGTAAATTAGCTGGATGCAGGGGCATGTACCTATAGTCCTAGCTACTTGAGGGGCTGAGACAGGAAGATCACTTGAGCCCAGGAGTTTAAGACTGCAGTGAGCTATGATCGTACCACTGCACACCAGCCTGGGCAACAGAGCAAGACCCTGTTTCTACAAACAAAAAAGAAGTGTATTGTAAAGACTTGGTATTCTCCAAAACTGAAGAATGTATATCTTAATTGCATCGGAGACAGTCTGAGAGATAGAATACAGCAGTAGAAGCTGTGGTTCTCACTGCGGGGGCTGCAGGATTCCTTCTCAAGGTAGAGAATTGGCCCCTCCTGAGATGCTATATTGCCTGCCCCCAGCCATGGCCCACGTGAAGCTCCCTGCTCGTAATGAACAATGTAGCTGCTGGGGGACATTTATTGCACATGCGAATCAAAATTGAGGTAGAAGAGGCTTAAACTACTCAGCAAAAGCTTCTAAGTGGCTTTTAAATTTAAGGGATTACAAAATTGTTTGAGTCTTTTTGTAATTGTTATACGCGAACCTCAGGCCCCAACATAGGTTGAGTATCCCTTATCCAAAATGCTTGGGACCAGAACTGTTTTGGATTTTGGATTCTGGAATATTTACATTATATAGACTTGCTGGTTAAGCATCCCAAATCTGAAAATCCAAAATCCGAAATGTTACAGTAAGTGTTTCCTTTGAGTATCATGTTTGTGGTCAGAAAGTTTTAGATTTTGGAGCTTTTTTTGGTAGTAATCTATTAACTTGTTAAGGAAAAAACCCTGGGCTGTGTGGAAGAACTTTTCCCTAGCAGTGCGTGGTGGCTCACACCTGTAATCCCAGCACTTTGGGAGGCTGATGAGGGCAGATCGCTTGAGCTCAGGAGTTTGAGACCAGCCTGGGCAATAGGGCAAACCCCCATCACTAAAGAAACAGAGATGTCACCACCAGGTGTGGTGACATGCACCTATAGTTCCAGCTGCTTGGGAGGCTGAGTGGGGAGGTCAAGCCTGCAGTGAGCCGAGATTGTGCCACTACACTCCATCCTGGGCCACAGAGCAGGACCCTATCTCAAAAAAAAAAAGTTTCCTCAAAACTGGGAAGGATCCAAAAGCCAAAGAGTGACTCGGACTTACATGTAAGGCACTCCTGGATGGCAGCAAGACTGTTTGGGAGATCTGCTTGCTTGTCCATTTTTGCTTTGGTTACCTGTGCTTTTCAGTTATTTCTCTACAAATCTTTGCCCAGACCAATGTCCTAGAGAGTTTCCCCAGTGTTTTCTTTTAGTGATCTCATAGTTTCAGGTCTTAGATTTAAGTCTTTAGTCTTTTTTTTTTTCAGACAGTCTTGCTCTGTTGCCCTGGCTGGTGTACAGTGTCATGATTGCAGCTCACTACAACCTCTGCCTCCTGGTTGAAGTGATTCTAATGCCTCAGCCTCCCGAGTAGCTGGGACTACAAGCACATGTCACCACTCCCGGCTATTTCTTTTTTAGTAGAAACTGCCATGTTGGCCAGGCTAGCCTCGAACTCCTGACCTCAGGTGATCCAGCTGCCTCGGCTTCCCAAAGTGCTGGGATTACAGGCGTGAGCCACCATGCCTGGGCTCTCGAATCCATTTTGATGTTACTTTTGCATATGGCCAGAGATACAGGTGTGGTTTCATTCTTCTGCATATGGATACTCAGTTTTCTCAGCACTATTTGTTGAAGAGCCTGTCCTTTCCCCGGTGTATGTTCTTTGCGCCTTTGTTGAGAATGAGTTCATTCTAGATTTATGGATTCATTTCTGAGTTCTCTATTCTGTTCTATTGATCTGTGTTTCTGTTTTTATGCCAGTACCATGCTGTTTTGGTTACTATAGCTTTA
Organism: Cheracebus regulus; assembly: GCA_963574635.1. Taxonomy (NCBI): domain Eukaryota; kingdom Metazoa; phylum Chordata; class Mammalia; order Primates; family Pitheciidae; genus Cheracebus; species Cheracebus regulus. The sequence continues at coordinate 18,432 of CAUYQU010098604.1, forward strand.
GTATAATCTGAAGTGAGGTAATATGATTCCTCCAGTTTTTTTCTTTTTGCTCAGGATTGCTTTGGCTATTTTGGGTCTTCTGTGTTTCCATATACATTTTAGGGTTGTTTTTTTTCTGTTTCTGTGAAGATTATCATTGGTACCTTGATGGGGATTGCATTAACTCTCTAGATTGCTTTGGATGGTATGGACATTTTAACAACATTCATTCTTCCAATCCATCAACATGAGCTATTTTTCCATTTTTGGTATCCTCTTTAATTTCTTGCATCAGTGTTTTTTAGTTTTTATTGTAGAGCTCTTTCACTTCTTTGGTTAAGTGTATTACTAGGTATTTTATTTGTAGCAGTTGTAAATGGGATTACTTTCTTGATTTTCAGATTGTTTATTGTCATATAGAAATGCTACTGATTTCTGTATATTGATTTTGTATCCTGCAACTTTATGGAATTTTTTAAATCAGTGCTAATAGTTTTTTGATGGAGTCTTTAAGTTTTTCCAAATATAAGATCATATCATCTGCAAACAAGGATAAATTTGACTTCTTTTCCAATTTGGATGCACTTTATCTCTTTCTCATCTGATTGCTCTAGCTAGGACTCCCCTAAGCTGTTTGCCTGCTGTGTATGCGTGACGAAACTCTTTTCTTGATGTGTTCCCAGATATGCTCCAGGATAGTTGGCTTCTCAGGGACACCTGCTCCTTGGCTGGGCACCATGGCCTTAGCTCACTACCTGGCCTTCACGGTTCAGGCAGCTGACATACACCCTTAAGTAACTTGGGGTGGATGGAGGAGACCTATCACACTACACTCACAGAAATCAGACAAAGGAAAGAATTTTGCCAGTGAAGTCAATGTTTTGCCTCCTGACTTAGAACAATGGAGAAATATTCTTCATTGTTCAGACTAAGCTCTGGGACTTTCTGTTCCAGAAGACTTATGAAATAGTGAAGAAGCATGTTTTGCTCTGAGTGTTATCTCTCGTCTGCAAATATAATGCGATCAAAGATGAAACAAGTGTTAATAATTCTAAGTTTTTTGGCCAGTCATTAGGAACAAGAATATACTAATTGAAGCTACGTTCGGAAGCATTTTTTGCATGTCAAAATGTTGACTTTAAGAAAATTCAATTAGAGTAGTAGAACTTGGGAAATTCTTGCATAATCGAAATTTAAATGTCTTATTTATGAATATCAATTCATGGTTTTGTAAAAGTAAAAAAGGAATGTTTTCAGGATATTAAAATTTGCATAATTTAAGAGCTTAAAGGATTTGTGATCTTTCTTGTATTCTATGTAAGCCCTAGATCTATAACCAAAGAAAGGCAAACCTAGCTTTAGAAATTACCTTACAGGCCAGGTGCGGTGGCTCATGCCTATAATCCCCACACTTTGGAAGGCTAAAGCAAGTGGATCACTTTAAGGCTGGGAGTTAGAGACCAGCCAATACAAAAATTAGCTGGGTGTGCTTGCACGTGCCTGTAGTCCCAGCTGCTAAGGCAGGAGAATCACTTGAACCTGGGAGGTGGAGGCTGCAGTGAGCCAAGATCTCACCACTGCACTCCAGCCTAGGCAACAGAGTGAGACTCTGTCTCCAAAAAAAAAAAAAAAAAATTCTTATTTTTATGTATTTGCTGTAAAAATGGATGCCTTGGTCATACTATGTAACTAACCTTCCTGAGAACAGGTACTGTAGAGGTTTCTGCCCATCACACTCCCTTACCACCTGCTAAGGTGCCAGGTAATTTTTTATTAGAATCACAATTACTAATTGCTGGTTTCTTAACCCAGGCGACCTCGAGTATCCTCCACAGAAATGAACAAGAAAATGACCGGCCGAAAACTGATCAGACTATCTCAGATCAAGGAAAAGATGGCAAGAGAGAAGCTGGAAGAAATAGACTGGGTGACATTTGGGGTTATACTGAAAAAGGTCACGCCACAGACTGTGAACAGTGTAAGCCACTGTGTTGGTTTCTTAGCAGTTGTACTACTAACAGTAGGAATTCGAATTTGCTAACTGGAACCTGCTGGTGTTTCATTTAGAAATAAGTATAGTGAGTTCCAGAATTGCCACACATCATTGAGTTGGTGTCCACCGGGTGTATGCAAAGGATGCCCTACTTAAATAAGACCTGGTAGTACGGGTTTCTTGGGCTTCCCATTGTCCAAATTACTCTTACTGCATTTCACTTGTCATTGTTTTTGGTGACACATTTGGTTGTCCCTGTGACACTGTAATCTCTCCCATGAAGGAGAGGCACAGATAACACACAGGCTGAGCTCACAGATTCTTTGGAGGCCCCTTTAGATGTAAGACGTCAACCACAGAAGTACTGAAATTGCTGGCCTATGTTAGTGCCATGTGATGTAAGTAATTTGATGGTTATTACCAAAGATGTATCAGGTTTCAAAGTCACTTTTAACTGCGTCTAAATGGGAAAGTTATTTTGTAACCTGGTAAATCAGATTGCCTGGCTTCTAAGCCTTGTGCCCTTAACTAGTGATGTTACCTTAGTTTGGCCCTTAATCTTTCTTTACTGGCTTCTACTTCTTTTTCTATAAAATGAAGGAACTGGCTTTGATTAGATTGAAAATTTCTCCTATCTCTAAAATGCTATGATTGATCATGTTCAGTGATGGTTTTATTCTCTAATATAGATCTTGGCCAACCTTAGGTTTTTCGTGTGATCCAACATGGAGTTGAGTTTTCAGAGTAGCCGATCCTAAGCCATTATCCTCAGCAAACTAACAGAGGAACAGAAAAAAACCAAACACCGAATGTTCTCACTTATAAGTGGGAGCTGGACAGTGAGATCACATGAACACAGGGAGGGGAACAACACACACTGGGGCCTGTTGGGAGAAGGGATGGGGAGGGAGAGCCTGAAGGAAAAGAGCTAATGGACACTGGGCTTAATACCTCGGTGATGGGTTGATAGGTACAGTGAACCCCCACGGCACACGTTCACCTATGCAGCAAACCTGCACATCCTGCACATGTTGAGGTAAATGTAGACAGGTCTGACTTTCCTTTGATTAAATTCTTAGTTACTTCATAAGTGGCTGTAATGACATGAAAATAATAGGCACGAGAATTTATCTGAACTCTTCCAAGACAGGCATTGCACAAATCCACGGAAGAGGGACTGCCACACTTAGAGTCCAGGCAGTAGATTCTGTACCATAACCCATAACCATACCCGGCCTGGGATGCCTCTGCGAGACAGTGCAAGTCAAGATTATTCAAATTATTCTGTTTTTAAAAACATCTGTAAAAGTAGAGGTTGTTCCTCTTATAATCGGTCAGCATTTTGAGCTGTATATCTTCAGATACTTAATAATACTTCTGAAATGTTAAGGTTAAACTCAAGCAATTTTCTTGAATTGATGCTTTTGTTTTTTTTGTAAGCTAAGCAAAATGTAATAGCGTAGAGTGGAAACTTCTTTATTCATATTAATAACATACTTAGGCCAGACTTGGTGGCTCACACCTATAATCCCAACACTGAAAGGATAGGGTGGGAACATCACTTGAGCCCAGGAGTTCATGACCAACCTGGGAAGCACAGTGACCTCATCTCTATGAAATAAAAATAAATCATAAAATTAGCTGGGGCTGGTAGCATGCGCCTATAGTTCCAGCTGCTTGGGAGGCTGAGGGTGGAGGATCCTCTGAGCCTAGGAGTTGGAGTGAGCAACAGGACATGATTGCACCACTGGACTCTAGCCTGGGTGACACAGCAAGACCCTGTCTCTACAAATAATCATCATAATTAATCAATGATATAGAATAGATTTACTCAATTTACCTAATATGGATTCCTATCAGTAAGCTACTAAATGGTAGTGTATGTACCTACAAGGTAGTGTATGACAAGTGGTACCTTCCACTTGGCCTTTTAATGACATGCGTGTGTATCTCTGTGTCATTAGAAAGGCAGTGCTATCCCACTCCCTCTGCTTAGACCAGAGGTAATTAGAGAGGGCTAACAAGTTTGCCACTGGCTTGCTTTATTTCACCTTCATCTCTAAAATGAGAAGGGTAATATAATGCTAAAGGCTAGGTTAATTTTTAGTTATCACACATGCTGACAATACATATTCAACTAACAACAAAATTCTTGGATTTTATGGATTATATGCATATATTTTTCCATAGGAAAACTCTTGACCCATAAATGAAGACAGCATAACCTACAGTTCAAAAATTGTTAAAAGTAAGAATAACTATTTGTTCCAGGGAAAAACCTTCAGCATCTGGAAACTGAATGATCTTCGTGACCTCACACAATGTGTGTCTGTGTTCTTATTTGGAGAAGTTCACAAAGCACTCTGGAAGACGGAGCAGGGGACTGTTGTAGGGATCCTCAATGCCAACCCCATGAAGCCCAAGGATGGTTCAGAGGAGGTAAGAGCCTGTTTCTGGGATTAGAATGATTGTCTCTACAAGTTAGCTGAGTTTTATCAAAGACATTTGAGGCCGCATATGGTGGCTTTTACCTGTAATCCTAACACTTTGGGAGGCCAAAGCGGGAGGATCACTTGATCCTAGGAGTTCAAGACCAGCCTGGCCACCACAGTGAGACTCCCCACCTCTACAAAAAATTTAAAAATTGGCCAGGAGTGGGGGTGCACAACTGTAGTTCCAGCTACTCAGGAGGCTGTGGTAGGAGGATCGCTTGAGCCCATGAGGTTGAGGCTGTAGTGAGCCGTGATTGTTGTCACTGCACTCCAACCTGGGCAAAAAAGTAAGATCCCATCTCAAAAAAAAAAAAAAGAAATCTGTATTAGTCTACCTCCAGAAAATAAATCATACTTTTATGTGATCGTGTCTCCGTGAATCTGGCTTGTTTTTTGTTCTTTCATTACCCACCAGTATTCTGAATTTCCACCTATTTAAAGCGCTTTGTAACAACTACTTTTATTTTGTCTTTTCAAATTAGTTATAAAGTTCCTGGAGTTCTTTGAACTATTGTGCTCAGGTTTCCTTAGATTTGATACTTTTTTTTTTTTTTTTTTGGAGAGTGTGTCTTGCTTTGTCACCCAGCTGGAGTACAGTGACTTGATCTTGACTCACTGCAACCTGCATCTTCTGGGCTCAAGTCATACTTCCACCTCTGTCTCCTGGGTAGCTAGCTGTAACTGTAGGTGTGTGCCACCATGCTCAGCTAATTTTTGTGGGTTGTATTTTTTTTTTTTTTTTTTTTTTTTGAGATGGAGTTTCACTCTTGTTGCCTAGGCTGGAGTATAATGGCGTGATATCGGCTCACTGCAACCTCCACCTCCCAGGTTCAAGCAATTCTCCTGCCTCAGCCTCCCAAGTAGTTGGGACTACAAGCATGTGCCACCATGCCTGGCTAATTTTTTTGTATTTTTAATAGAAATGAGGTTTCACCATGTTGGCCAGTCTGGTTTCGAACTCCTGACCTCCGGTGATCTGCCTGCCTGGACCTCCCAAAGTGCTGGGATTACAGGCGTGAGCCACCACGCCTGGCCTGTTTTGTGTTTTTGTTTTGTTTTTTTAAAAAAAAAAAACAGGGTTTCACTACATTGCCCAGGCTTGTCTCAAACCCTTGGGCTCAGGTGATCTACCCGCCTCAGCCTCCCAAAGTACTGGGATTACAAGTGTGGGCCACTGTGCCCAGCCAGATTCCTTATATAAATTTTTATGGTGGCATCAAGAAAGCAGTGTGTTATAGTTGAGGGAATTTTGCTCCATTGACTATGACAGCCATAGCTGCAGTTTGAAATCAAAGTGAATTTTCATCTTCTCAGGCAACACTAGTTTTGGCACTACCCACGGCTTCTCTAGGGAATCGCAAATCTAGACATGGTGTGAATAGCAACGAGCAGTTGCTCTACTGTGACCCAGCACCTAATTTTACTCTATTGTAGTCAGATTATTATTTTCAAGAGAAGTGAAGGAAAAGTTATCTCATTCCTTGCTTTCACCAGAGAATGTCAACAAATCTTCCCCTATTGGTTAGGAGGGTGTTCAGCTGCTAGTAACAAATTTAAGTACAGTTTCTTTTCGACAGGAAACAGTGGGGGCTTATTTTTCTTACATAATTAAAAAAAAAATCCAGATTTTAGGCACTATGGTGATTGAAGAGCAACATCTCTGTGAGTATCAGCCTTTCGCTCCTGGTCACGAGGTGCCTTTGAAACTCAAGCCATCACTGTGAAGTGGCATACTATGGAAGGGTACCAATGTCTGGGAGAGAAACACCATGCACTGTTTACAATCCCATGGGAGGGCTCTAAATACCCTGCCAATTTCTACTATTTCTAGATGTGGTAGGTTCCCAGGTCTGGCTGAATGCTTTGTACAAAGCCAGCTGCCGGTGGTACAGCACAAACCAAGCTACCTGCAGTTTTGCACAAACCCACCTATGGGAGTATGCGTCCAGGAGATAAAACACTTACACAAGTTGGGCGAAGCACCTTAGGCAGCGGGAGTCCACAGAAGCCTAGGATCTAGGTTGAGCCAGTCGACCAAGGCTTGGGAAAGCCACTCCAGGCAAGTGAAGTCCTGTCTGCTCATGCCTGTCTTCACCCTGCAGCAGAGGGATTGTGAAAGCGCCCTGATCCGGATTTTATAACCTGGAGGCTCCTTGGCTCATTGAGCTCAAGTGTGGTAGATTTTGTCCTAGGAGGGGTGAAGATAAAGCTCAGGCTATTCAGGACAGTGCCTCTTGGTACAATCTGTCCAAGAAGAAAATTGTAAACAAGAAGGGAGAGAGCTGAGTTCACCAAGGCCCTTCAGGGACCTGTCTCCCTGTAGTCATCTCCATTCAAGGCAAGAAGTGAGCAGGAAGGGGGAGCCAGCCTCCTAACTCATTTTATCAGGAAAGCAAAACCTTCCCTACCAACTCCTGCTAACATCTGATCATCTAGAACTTATCACATAACCATTGCTCGCTCTAAGGAGTGCTGGGAAAACAGGGAACAGGATCTATTACCTGAGACTGAGAACTTGGCCAGCCCAGATAAAATCAGGATTCCAATTGCAAAGATGAAGGAAAGGATGGAAAATAGGAAGAGAATTGAAGATGCCTTCTGCACCCCTATTCTTAAAACAGTTGTAGAGCACTGGTGTCACATTCCTTTGCACCAGTAAAACCTCTCTCCTTTTTGAGACAGGGCCTCACTCTCTTCCCCAGGCTGGAGTGCAGTCACAGCTCACTGCAGCCTAGACTTCCCAGGCTCTAGTGATCTTCCCACTTCAGCCCTGCAAGTAGCTGGGACTGCAGGCACACACCACCACGCCTGGCTAATTTTTGTATTTTTTGTAGAGACGGGGTTTTGCTACATTGCCTAGGCTGGCCTCAAGAGATCCACCTGCCTTGGCCTCCCAGAGTACTAGGGTTATAGGTGTGAGCCACGGCACCTGCCAATAACCTTCTTATATCAGTACCAACCATTCTTTTCTCTATTCCTGCTAATAAAGGGCCATAATGTCATCTGCCTTTAACTCCTGCCCCACCTCTTTCTTTCAGGTGTGTTTATCTATCGATCATCCTCAAAAGGTCTTAATTATGGGTGAAGCGCTCGACCTGGGAACCTGTAAAGCCAGGAAGAAGAACGGAGAGCCGTGCACGCAGACTGTGAATTTGGTTGGTTTCAGCTTTGTTAGGATGGTTTCTGCTAAAGAAAAGAATGGTTAGGAATAAACTGTAGGCACTTTAGCTGTGATAACCAGTTTGGAACTGAGTTTCCTACTTAAAGGAAGAGTCAAAATGAGAAAATTTAATGTGTGGGTAATAATCTCCAGTTTAAAAAAGTGAGAGCAGGGGAAGGTGGGGAGATTTAACCTCTTAAGAAAGTGATCTTTTTTTTTTTTGAGATGGAGTTTCACTTTTGTTGCCCAGGCTGGAGTGCAATGGCACCATCTCGGCTCACTACAGCTTCTGCCTCCCAGGTTCAAGCAGTTCCCCTGTCTCAGCCTCCCAGTAGCTAGGATTACAGGCACATGCCACCACACTCGGCTAATTTTTGTATTTTTAGTAGAAATGGGTTTTCATTATATTGGTCAGGCTGGTCTAGAACTCCTGACCTCAGGTAATCCGCCTGCCTTGGCCTCTCAAAGTGTTGGGATTACAGGCACGAACCACTACACCTGGTGGAAGGTGATCTTTTATCTGACCAAGAGGTTTAAGAGAGGATTTTTGTTTGCCTTCAATTCTTGTAGTTCCACAGAGCAAACATTATGAAATACAATGAAAATTGTATTTTAGACTGTATTTTAACTCAATTATACCTTTTATAAGGACTTTTTAAAGAATAATAGCTTCATTTAGGTATAATTTACATACCATTCAATTCACCAAAACAATTCAGGCCAGGTGCAGTGGCTCATACTTGTAATCCCAGCACTTTGGGAGGTCCAGGCAGGCAAATCATCTGAGGTCAGGAGTTTGACACCAGCCTGGCCAACATGGTGAAACCCCATCTCTACTAAAAACACAAAAATTAGCTGGGCATGGTGGGGGCTGCCTGTAGTCCCAACTACTTGGGAGGCTGAAGCAAGAGAATCATTTGAAAACAGGAGACAGAGGTTTCAGTGAGCCAAAATCACACTATTACACTCCAGCCTGGGTGATAGAGTAAGATTCTGTCTCGAAAAATAAACAAACAATTCAGTAATTTCTAGTACATTCAGAGTTTTGCAACCATCACCACTATGTAATTTCAGAACCCGTTCATTACCCCAGAAAAAACCCAATACCCACTAGTAGTTATTCCAAGTCTCCTCTTCCGCAGCCCCTGGTAAGCGCTAACCTACTTTCTGTCTCTATGGATTTGCCTCTTCTAGACATTTTATGTAATGGAATCACAATATGTGACCTTTTCTGTCTGGCTTCTTTTACTTAACATAATTTTTCTCACGATCGATCCATCCTGTAGGATTTACAACACTTTATTCCTTTTTATGGGTAAATAATATTCCATTGTATGGATATACCGTGTCGTTTATTCTTTCATCAGTTGATAGACGGTTGGGGTGTTGCCACATTTAGCTATTATGAATAATGCTGCTAAAACCCACATCCCAGTTTTTATGGGGATGTATGTGCTCCACTCTCTTGGACATATACCTGGGAGTGGGATTGCTGGGGCAATATGGTACTCTGTCTCGATTTTTGAGGAACTGCCACACTGGTTTCCCAAGTGGCGGCACCGTTTTACATCACACCAATAATGTATGAACTCTCCAGTTTCTCCCTGTCCTTGTTGGTACTGTCACTGTATTTCCTTGTTGTTCTAGCCCTTGTAGTAGGTGTGAAGAGGTACTTCTTAGAATTCTTTGAAAGGATTAAATGACAGTTTTGGTTTCATCTCTTTTTAGTTTCCTTATTCCTTCCTGTTAGGTGAATTCGTGGGCAGGAAATAATAAGGTGGGAGACAGTTGGAAAATGAGGTTTCAGAGTGAAGTACCTAACAGATCTCCCTGTGAGAACTATATCCTTAAAAATCCATTGCCTGGTCAGGCACGGTGGCTCACGCAAGTAATCCCAACACTTTGGGTGGCCAAAACGGGCAGATCACTTGAGGCCAGGAGTTTGAAACCATAAAACTCTGTCTTTGCTAAAAATAGAAAAGTTAGCCGGGCACAGTGGTGTGCGCCTATAATCCCAGCTACTTGGGAGGCTGAGGCAGGAGAATCACTTGAACCCAGGAGGCGGAGGTTGCAGTGAGCCGAGATCACACCACTGCACTCCAGCCTGGGTGACAGAGGGAGACTATCTCCAAAAAAAAGGAAATTCCATTGACACCATAACTACTGTTCACCCAGTAGGACAATACTGCCCCATCTCTCTTTGTGTCTTTCACTGAAAGGATAGCACTTGTCCAAGATCAACTAGAGAAATGGCTAGAAAAGCCTCACTGGGAGCTGATTTTGTTTTTAAATGATTTTTTATTGAAGCAAAATTCACAATATACAGTTAACCATTTTAAAATATTTATTATTCAGTGATACTTAGTTGTGTAACCACCAGCTCCCTGGTTTCAAGATTCCATCACCCTGTAAAAACTCTGGCCCCATTAAGTCATCACTCCCATGCTTTCTGTCTCTGTATGCTCCCTCCATCTCTTTGTGTCGTCTCGTCTGCTTTCTGTCTCTGGATTTGTCTCTTCTGTAAAAGGACTTATACAACGTGGGACCTTGTGAGTCTGACTTCTTTCACCTTCCTTGTTTTCAAGGTTCATCCTAGAAGCTGATTTCATTTCCTCTGTAGAAAGAGGGCAAGGGGAATTTCACCAGAACAGTACTTTCAGGGAACTCAAAGGGAAGACCTTCTTCCCCTCGGGGACTGAGCAGCCCTCCCATGTTGGGAACGGTCTTGGAGGTCAGCAGGGAGGGCTCTGCCTGAGTCATGTTCCGGGATGCCGGGAGGAGGAACTATGTCTGCTCATTGCTGTTTCCTGGCCTGTCACCCTCAGCTGATGCCACTGCTCTGCCTTTTGCAGCATGACTGTGAGTACTGTCAGTACCACATCCAGGCCCAGTACAAGAAGCTTAGTGCAAAGCGCGCCGATTTGCAGTCCACCTTCTCTGGAGGACGAATTCCAAAGAAGTTTGCCCGCAGAGGTGCCAGCCTCAAAGAACGGCTGTGCCAAGATGGCTTTTACTACGGAGGGGTTTCTTCTGCTTCGTATGCAGCTTCAATGTAAGACATTCTCGGGACTTATTTTGGGGCAAGGATTTTGCTTATCAAAGGCTAAACCTACTGGTTGTACCTTCTTGTAACCATCATAGGATACTTGTACCCATCATAGGATACTTGTACAGGTTTTATCTTTCATAACTCACTGCCCGAAACAAGTTGGTTAAGGACCCCTTTTATTCCCAGGCAGAGAGAAGAGCATTCAGGAGAGAGAGAGATTGATTTATGTTGTGTTGGGCTTTAAGAGAGCCCACTCTTCATCTTCGACTTTTGGTTTTTGGGGGTTTTTCTTTTTTGAGATGGAGTCTCACTCTGTCGCTCAGGCTGGAGTGCAATGGCGCAGTCTCAGCTCACCGCAACCTCCACCTCCTGGGTTCAGGTGACTCTTCTGCCTCAGCCTCCTGAGTAGCTGGGACTACAGGTGTGTGCCACCACGCCCAGCTAATTTTTGCATTTTTAGTACAGACAAGGTTTCACCATGTTGGCCAGGCTGGTCTCAAACTCCTGACCTGAAGTGATCCACCTCCCTCCGCCTCCCAAAGTACTGGGATTACAGGCGGGAGCCACCACGCCCGGGCCCTCTTTGACTTCTAATGTGAATAGTGCAACTTTGTCAGGGCTTTTAAAAATGTGTTAGTCACATTGTTAACACCTCCTGATTATTTCTCCTACAACTGTTTATTGTAGGAGGGTGAGGCTCCAGACCTTATGGAACCCACGTTTCATTCAGTGAGCGAATATACTGTGAAGCCTCATGTAGGGAGTGGAGCAATGCTGGGTAGGCCTCCATGGCCCCTTGCCTGGGGATCTCAGAGTCAATAGAGTCCCTGACATTGTAATCCAAGGGTGTGCAATCTTTTGGCTTCCCTGGGCTCCGTTGGAAGAAGAATTGTCTTGGGCCATACATAAAATACACTAATGATAGGTGATGAGCTAAAAAAAAAAAAAAAAAACTAAAAAACTCTGTTAGTGTTTTAAGAAAAGTTTATGAATTTGTGTTGGGCCACATTCAAAGCCACCCTGGGCTGCGTGTGGCCCGAGGGCTGCAGGTTGGGCAAGCTTGTTGTAATCAGTGACCGCTTCACCACATTATAGAAAGCACATCTGAGGACTCGGCATCAGGCAGCTACAGTTGGTCCAAGAACAAAACAGCTTTATGTTCCCAATCCAACAGAAATGGGGCAAGACGATTCACTTCCCATTTCTTAACAGTGAGCATGTTTTGAGATTTAAAATGATTTCTGAATTTTTCCAATGTGCTAAAAGCAATACAAGTACATTAGGCTTTTAAAAGAACATACAGTTCAACCAAAGGAGAAAATAAAAAGCAACTATAGTCCTACCACCTGAGAAACTGTTAGTTCCGCGCCAGGCACAGTGGCTCACACCTGTAATCCCAGCACTTTGGGAGGCCAAGGCAGGAGGATCGCTTAAGCCCAGGAATTTGAGACCAGCCTGAACAACATGGCAAAACCCCTACAAAATACAAAAAAATTAGCTGGGCATGGTGGCACACGCCTGTAGTCCCAGCTACCTGGGAGGCTGAGACGGGAGAATTGCTTGAGCCTGGGGAAGTGGAGGCTGCGATGAGTCACGGTTTTTCTACTGCACTCCAGGTTGGACAACAGAGTGAGACCTTATCTCAAAAAAAGAAACACCCCAAACTGTTACTTACTTGGTATTTATACTCCTAGGTGTCATGTTGTGTTTTTTCATAAGTTTTTAGTGATAGAAAATGAGATCATAGTATGCCTATTCTTTGTAACCACCTTTTTTCCAGCGTGAAATAATTAATGTTTTTCTTATCTTACATATTTTTAGTGGCTACATAGTGTTCTTTTACATACTCTGCCATAATTCATTTAAACAGTTATCTATAGATGAACATTAATGGTGTCTTCAATGTATGACATTATAAAGAAAGCTGCCATTACTATATAAATATTTAGACTGCTAGTTCAAAGCATTTGTATATATTTTTATTTCTTTTGCCCAATTTCCTTCCAGAATGGCCTCAAGCAGATTTGTAGACTCCCTCTAGCTTTTGTCTGTGACGCAGTGCATAAACCAGTTACACCTTAGGGCTGTGGCATTAAGAAAGCCTGCTTGGATGGTGTTTTGAGAAACTTTGACGGTGTTTAGTGAATGATGGCCTCTGTGCCTTGTTTACTCATCAGAGCATTGGGACTTAGTGACTCTCCTTTTGGGGGTGACTTGTCATTTCAGTGCAGCAGCTGTGGCTCCAAAGAAGAAGATTCAAACCACTCTGAGTAATCTGGTTGTTAAGGGCACAAACTTGATCATCCAGGAAACACAACAAAAACTCGGTAACTTTGTTTCTCCATACGAAATTTCTTTCTTCAGTTTAATTATGCAGTCTTAGGGATAAAAGAGTTCACACTGGATGCAGTGTACACTGTTCCAGTGATGGGTGCACCAGAATCTGAGAAATCACCACTAAAGAACTTATTCATGCACAAAAATAAATAAATAAATATGCAGTCTTTAGGGCTGAACGTGGATACAGCTCGTACTCTTAAGTAATAAGAAGCCACTCATCACCTGTACTTAGTGAGTGCTGTGGTCTGACCTGGAGGAATCAAGCCTGGTTTGCAGGACCTTAAGAAAAAATAACAGCATATTGGTCTTAGCTGTGTCTTACCTTAGTATGCTTTTTACAGTTTCTTGGTGTATCTGGGTAAACTCTTAACATCCAGCATTAGAATCAGTAGTATTACCTTCCTGGCCAAACTTCTTATCTCTTGTTAAAATGGGTCTTGGCCATAAATGCAAAACAAAAAAAACTTAATAAAAATAAATAAAAACAAGTCTTGGTCAGAGAATGCAGCCCACCCTGGGCTTATGGTTGTAAACAGTGGTCAGGGACCCTTATCCTTAGTGCATATTCCAGAAACAGAGTTTGGAATGACCCCCAGATTTAAGGGCTTACTTAGTATTCTAACCATTACTAGAAATAAAATATACTCAGGGTACCCTGCAGTCCAAGTCTGAGGTTAGAGGTTAAGAATTCCTTTTTTTCCTGTTGGTATTCCTTCTACTTCATTTACATACGACTAAAATTACGGGTGCAGAGTTGAGAAAGTGGTATGTCATGTGACCTCAAACTGTCTGAACTGAATCCTCTAAAGCTGGTGTTGACATGGCACAGGAATACCCCAGAAGAGCCTGTCTTGCTCTGAGGAGTTCAAGGAACTGATGGACCTGCCGACGTGTGGAGCCAGGAACTTAAAACAACATTTAGCCAAAGCCACAGCTTCAGGTACTGTGAGCTGCGTGGCCGCACGTGTGTCCCTGTGTTCCTTCAGCCGCCCAGGGCACCCCCTCAGTCTGTGGGCTTCTGTTTCAGGGATCATGGGGAGCTCAAAACCTGCCATCCAGTCCATCTCGGCCTCGGCACTCTTGAAGCAACAGAAGCAGCGCATGTTGGAGATGAGGAGAAGGAAGTCAGAGGAAATACAGAAGCGGTAAGAGGAGCAGACTTAATACTCCCCGCTTAGGTCATCCAGCTCAGGCATCCTCAGAACGCCTTCATCGGGTTCTGACTTCAGGTTTCGATTGGCTACATTTTAACTCTGAAAGTTTACAATAGGTTTCCCATAACCGGAATAGCATTTAAGGCTGTATATTTCTTACACTCGTGACTCCCAACACCAAATGGTACAGGTTAGTTATCACCATGGAAAAGGGAAAGGGGTGAGATATGAAGAGGGTTCTTGTGAAGGGGGAGAGCACAGGTTCCCCTGCTGGCTGTCATTTTTTTCTCTTGCTCTTTTTTTTTGAGACAGGTTCTCTCTGTTGCTCAAGCTGAAGTGCAATGGCACAGTCTCGGCTCACTACAACCTCCGTATCCCAGGCTCACATGATCATCCTGCCTTGGCCTCCCAAGTATTTGGGACTATAGGCTTGTGCCACTATACCTGGCTAATTTTTGTATTTTTCTGTAGAGACTGGATTTTGCCATGTTGCCCAGGCTGGTCTCCAACTCCTGGACGCAAGTGATTCGCCTGGCTGCCATTTCTGGGTTTTGCCACAATTCAGTTTTTTTATGACAGGCAGAGCCAATGACTCGAGTACAGTTCTTTGGATAAATGATAAAAATGGAGAATCACTTTAGAAGCAAAAGCAAGTGGAAATGTGTTACTTTGCTTCAGCCAATAATAAAAAAAAATCAAGTGGAAATGCATATGGTAGGTGGACAAATGAATGATTCCTGGATTCAGGTCATCTGAATAATGATAGAGCTGCAGTTCACAGGTACCTTATGTGCACTCCATAAATGCAGCATCTGAGCCTCTGGAAAGCTTCTCAGCCTTGTTTTACTAACTGTGTGCCTGGAGGTCAGAGAGCTAGTTTGGGCTCACATGTGATCTGCTCCAGTGCCAAAACCATTTGCCATCCCAAATCTGGGCTGCTGATAGGCCACTGCATTCATGAAAGGAGGTCAATTATAAGATAAGAGGGGCTGGGCGAGGTGGTTCATGCCTGTAATTCCAGGACTTTGGGAGGCCGCGGCAGGTGGATTACAAGGTCAGGAGTTCAAGACCAGCATGACCAACATGGTGAAGCCACGTCTCTACTAAAAATACAAGAATTAGCTGGGCGTAATGGCAGGCGCCTGTAATCCCAGCTGCTGAGGAGGCTGAGGTGGGAGAATCGCTTAAAACTGGAAGGCGGGGGTTGCAGTGAGCTGAGATCGCACCACTGCACTCCAACTTAAGCAGCAGTGCAAGACTCTGTCTCAAAAAATAATAATAATAAAAATAAGAGGAAAGTCTTTGGGAAAGTAAGAAAATGGATTTGATCTCAGGCAGATTAGTTTGAGTTGCTGGTAGGATATCTACAGAGGCATTCATCATGTGCCTACAGGTGACATAAATTATATACGTGGACAAAGAGATATGTATGGAGTTGTGAGCCTCATGGGAAATAGAGAGTGCCCATCCGTTTGAAGGCATTGCAATTTGAAAATTTTCAGAATTTCGTTTTCAGAGAAGCCTTATCTTTGCGCAGGATTTGATAGACAGTTTGCAAACTCAGCCTAAGCTTGCAGGAGTGGGTATGTGGGATTGGAAAGAGTACCGTTCTGGGATGGCCGGGCTCTCATCCCCAGCCTGGCTCTTGTGAGCAGTGTGATCCTGGGCCTCAGTTTCTTCATCCGTCAAATAAGAGGTTTGGACTAGATGGTTTCTGAGGTTTCTTGTTTTAAATAGCTCTTAAGGCTGGCTCTGTGGCTCACGTCTGTAATCCTAGCACTTTGGGAGGCCAAGGTGGGCAGATCCTTCAGCCCAGGAGTTTGAGACCCAACCTGGGAAACATGGCAAAATCCTGTCTATACAAAAAATAAAAAAATTAGCCGGGCATGGTGGCACACACCTGTGGTCCCAGCTACTTGGGAGGCTGAGGT
This sequence comes from Cheracebus regulus, assembly GCA_963574635.1. Taxonomy (NCBI): domain Eukaryota; kingdom Metazoa; phylum Chordata; class Mammalia; order Primates; family Pitheciidae; genus Cheracebus; species Cheracebus regulus. The sequence continues at coordinate 34,530 of CAUYQU010098604.1, forward strand.
GGGAGGATTATCTGAGCCTGGGAGGTGGAGATTGCAGCAAGCTGCCGTTGTGCCAGTGCACTCCAGCATGGGCAACAGAGCAAGACCCTGTCTCTTAAAAAAAAAAGTAAAATGGCTCTTAAAACCATTTGTTGCCAGTAAGTGCTGTAATCCCAACACCTGGGAGGCTGAGGCACAAGAATCACTTGTACCCAGGAGGCAGAGGTTGCAGTGAGCCAAAATTGTGCCACTGCACTCCAGCCTGGGCAACAGAACAAGACTCTGTCTCAAAAAAAAATTTTAAAAAGATATAAAATAATCGCTGCAAGTTATAGTGCTTTTCTGTTAATGACTTCCAAATGTCCCAAATGTATTATCTCTTCGCAGTAGCATAAACTAAAATGCAGGGAGATGCAATGAGTTCCTACAGGCCCCCGAGCTGACGGTAGGACTGGGAATATGGCTGGATGTGCTGCGGATGACGTCCACTGCACAGCTGATTGATAAAAACAGTAATTGGTTCTAAAGTGTTAGGACAATTACAGCTTATTTAAAGAAAACACAATAGAGGAGTTAGTGAAGGTAGTATTGTTCTTATTGTGTGCAAATTTGAATTAACAGCCAAGGAGGGGAAATTATTTTGCTAACAACTAGCTCCCAGCTGGTGGCCTGCCTGCCACCTCCTAGTTCATGTTGAGTTCTAGAGTTTTTACAAACCCTGTTTACGTATTTTGACTGTACGTTCTTTAAAGATTTCTGCAAAGCTCAAGTGAAGTCGGGAGCCCAGCGGTGCCATCCTCATCAAGACAGCCTCCTGCTCAGTCTCCAGGGACAGGATCTGAGTTTCCCAGGCTGGAGGGAGACCTGGCCACAATGACACCCAAGCTGGGGCGAGGCATCTTGGAAGGAGATGATGTTCTCTTTTATGACGAGTCACCACCACCAAGACCAAAACTAAGTGCTTTAGCAGAAGCCAAAAAGGTAACTGGCATCTCTTCTTTTTAATACCTGAGTTTGTTTTCTGTAGGACAGAGCTGGAGGAAAGACAGATACCTAATAGCTATATGTTGATCGTGCTCATTAGAGTCAGTGTAATTTGAAAAGATGGTAGTGTCAACACAATATGAATTTAATCCAAGAAAGTTAGAGCTGTTATCTCCACACTATTTCTTGACAGGCTATAGGATGTACCCTAGTGGAAGACAGTGTTTATAACCAGAGACACTGACTGTAGGAAAACAATTATTGGAATTGTTGAGGTGAGACTGTAATGTAAAATGGTGATTTAAGGAATCCTTCCCTTCCTCCCTCCCTCCCTCCTTCCCTCCTTCCTTCCTCTCCTTCTCTTTCTCACTCTCTCTCTCTCTTTTTCTCTCTTTCTCTCACTCTATCGCCAAAGCTGGAGTGCAGTGTCGTGATCTCAGCTCACTGCAGCCTCCGCCTCCTAGGTTCAATCAGTTCTCCTGCCTCAGCCTCCCAAGTAGCTGGGATTATAGGTGCCTGTCACCACGCCCGACTAATTTTTGTATTTTTAGTAGAGACAGGGTTTCACTGTGTTAGCCAGGCTGGTCTCAAATTCCTGACCTCTAGTGATCCATCTGCCTCGGCCTCCCAAAGTGCTAGGATTACAGGCATGAGTCACTGCACTAGGCCAGGAATGTATTTACTATGTACAGATTCATACTTTGCAGACATCTTATTTCATCCATACCACCATGGCCTTCAAAGGTAGGTCAATGCTATATCATCATTTCCTTATTGTGTTTTGTTTTGTTTTGAGACAGGGTCTCACTCTGTGTCCCAGGCTGGTGTGCAGTTGTACAGTTACCGCTCACTGAAGCCTCTACCTCCCTGGGCTCAGGTGATCCTCCCAGCTCAGCCCCCTGAGTAGCTGGGGCTGCAGGCATGCACTATCATGCCCAGCTAATTTTTGTATTTTTTGTAGTGATGAAGTCTCACTATGTTTTTTCCTCAGGCTGGTCTTGAACTCCTGAGCTCAAGCAGTCTGCCTGCCTCAGCCTCCCAAAGTGCTGGGTTTACAGTGAGCCACCGTGCCCAGCCCCATTTCCATTTTATAAATGAGAAATTATGTAACTTGCCTCGGGTTACAAGCTAGTCCATGGCAGAGCTGGATGGAATTCTATCCTAATTCTCTCTGATTCTAAAACTTCCAAAATGGTGATGTGGCTCCTTCATGGATCTGGAAGCCTGCAGTCTTCACCGATGTCACACTTGTTACATTTAAATAAACTGCGACTTACTCATCAGTGTGTAGACCTGTCTCCCATGCTATTACATTCCAGTAATTGTGTTAATAATACCAAGTAAAATTAAGATAGGTTTTGCCAATTGCTGTCAGAGGACAGCCAGAATTCACTGGTTAATAACAAAAAAGGGATCCAGGTCTTAAGTGCCTCTGTCATCTTTCAGATCTTTACCTCCCTCTCTTCTCTTTTTTTCTAGTTAGCTGCTATCACCAAATTAAGGGCAAAAGGCCAGATTCTTACAAAAACAAACCCAAACGGCATTAAGAAGAAGCAAAAGGACCCTCAGGCTGTCTTGGAGGTGAAGGAACGTGTAGAAAAGAACACCACGTTTTCTTCTCCAGGTACTGCAGTTTCACAGTTAACAGTGGAAAAGAGAAACTGTTTCTAAGGGAAATACGTTCTAAACCCAAACCAGCACCCAGATATCAAGTAGTTACTTCAATTTCCTCCTATAAAGAATACCTAAATAGAATTTCTATGGGTGGAACTGATTTTTTTTATAATCATGTTAAATTGGAATGAAATTAGACATAATTCGAATACTTGGGAATAGAATCTTTGTACATACATTAGCGTAAAGATTTGCTTTGACAGAACTCAAATTCCTTTGTTTTAAATTGCCCTGTCTTTTTTTTAAAACTCTGAAGTAGGCAGTATTTGTTAACATCATTGTCAACATATTTAACATTGCTATTATCTATTATGATAGCTACCTATTTGAAGGTGAAAAAGAGATTCTAATTTAGTGGCCAAATCTGCCACCACCCCACATTCTAGGCTCAGCTTCTTGGCTCACCTCTGAGACCTTTCCTCTGCTCGGGCCAGCTGGGGTAGGTCGGGTTTGAAGGGCTGGTAGACAGAGGCAGGCGGAGTGGAAGGGAGTGGAGTCGATGAGGCAAGCTGGCGTTCTGCAGTTTCTCGGTCACTGCTGATGCTTGTTCCTTCTGCCCTAGCTGAGGCTGAATTAGAACCTGCCAGGAAAAAAAGGAGAGAACAACTTGCCTACCTGGAATCTGAGGAATTTCAGAAAATCCTAAAAGCAAAATCAAAACACACAGGCATCCTGAAACAGGTAAAAGCCCAAAAGCTCAAGGATGGTGTTGATGTCCAATGTCCTTCAAAGCCAAGGTGCTAGCTGTAGGACCAAGAATCTGTTGTTTGTTTTGTTGTGTTTTGTTGAGAGGGCGTCTCAGTCTGTGGCCCAGGCTGTATAGTACAGTGGTGCAGTCTCGGCTCACTGCAACTTCCACCTCCCAGGTTCAAGCGATTCTCCTGCCTCAGCCTCCCCAGTAGCTAGGATTATAGGCATCCGCCACCACACCAAGCAAATGTTTGTATTTTTAGTAGAGGCAGAGTTTCCCCATGTTGGCCAAGCTGGTCTTTAACCCCTGATCTCAAGTGATCCTCCCACCTTGGCTTTCCAAAGTCCTGGGATTACAGGCATGAGCCACCATGCCCAGCCAAGAATCTGCTTTTTACATAAATCTAGAAGTAGGTATGTGTCAGTTTATTTGAGTTTGCTTTGAAGAACAGGATAATTTCGAATAGATTTTAGGCTTGGCTTTGTCCCTTTACTGAAGAGTATCATTTGACTTAAATAGATATCAATATTATAAAAATGTTTGCATTTGGTTATGGCTGTGAAATTATGTTTAAATGGTTCTACACTGTTGCTATTTTCTGCCTTGCAATATGCGAAGAGTCTTCCCATTCCAGTATTTTTATATTGGCGTCTCAAGTGCTCTAAAGCAGGGCTTAACTCATGCCCAAGGCCTCTTTTTAGTAACAAGTATTTGTATTGCTTTCTTACTTGAAATAAAACTCATAGATAATATGAATTACCTATACTAGTCATTTTGAAAAATTAATATCCTAATGCAAAGAAGAAAAAATGAAAATATTTATGATAAAGGTATAGATTGCATTGTGGATTTGTAAATACATAGGCAGAGCTAGCTTAGGGGAAATAAAGTCATCAGAGGCTTGGATTTATCAGTATAAATGAGCCAGAAATGCAGACTCAGAAATGTTTCATTATCAAATGTGGGGGTTTTCGTCAGGGGTGGGAGGAGTGTTCAGACAGGGTCTCTGTATGTTCCCCAAACTGGCCTTGAATCCTGGGCTCAAGCAATTCTCGTATCTTAGCCTCCTAAGTAGCTAGGAATAGATAATGTACTTTTCAGGGGGAGGGTTGTTTTTTTGAGACAAGGTCTGGTTTATCTATGTTGCTCAGGTTGGCGTGTGTGTGTGTGTGTGTGTGTGTGTGTGTGTGTGTGTGTGTGTGTGTGTGTGTATGTGTGTGTGTGTTTTAAGTAAATAATCCTGAGAAACCAAAGTACCATTGTCCCTCAGTACACACAGGAGTCTAGTTTTACTCTTGGAATTGTCAACATGTGTTAAAACTATGCACAAATATTGTAGGGTTGTGTGGAAGGCAGTTAGGTTCTAGGGTTTTAATCAGGTTCCCCACCCACACATTTGTCTCAGAGCACACAGAAGCCAGGCAGGATGAGAAGCAATCCTTGGTTGTGTCGGTGACTGTCCCATGCATTGCAGACAGTTCAGCGCCCCTGGTCCCTGCCAGCCACAGAGGTAGCAGTCATTATGATGACACAAAGTGCTCCCACCAATTTAAAAAATATCACCATTCTGTATCACTACTCCAAATGAGCTGCTCTTCCTTTGATTAACAAATAACTAACAAGACAGCGCTGCATTGCGTCTTCTCACTGAACTTGAAACTCAGGAGAGATGCCAGCACTGACTGCAGGCTGCAGAGCTGAGCTCCTCACTTCTGTGGCACCCGAGGCCCTGGGCCCTCCTGCCTGTGGAGCAGCACTAACCCCATTGCTGCACGCACATTCTGCCAAAGCATCTCTGCCCTCAGGGCTGTTCCCTGATGTTCCCTGTACCAAGGAAACTCGCCAGCGGGGGCCCAGAGTACCTTGTGTTACGGAGTCTATATCAGAACAGTAGAAATAACTGCCCTCGGGCACACACTTGACATAATGATACTGTCATGTTAGGAGTGCTTATTTGTATCTGGTGTTTTAAAAATTACCAAATGGGCCAGGCATAGAGGCTCACACCTATAATCCTAGCACTTTGGGAGGCCAAGGCAGGCGGATCACCTGAGGTCAGCAGTTTGAGACCAGCCTGACCAGCAGGGTAAAACCCCATCTCAGCTGAAAATCCAAAAATGTAGCTGGGCATGGTGGCAGGCACCTGTAGTCCCAGCTACTTTGGAGGCTAATGCAGGAGAATCTCTTCAACCTGGGAGATGGAGGTTGCAATAAGCCAAGATTGCACCACTGCACTCTAGCCTAGGTGACAGTGAGACTCCATCTCAAAAATAAAATTTAAAAGCATCACCAAATGCTCTTGTGTCCCTTTGTTTTTGCATATTAAGAGCTCGTTTCTACGCATCACCATCTTTTGCTTTGCAGATTGTTGAGGTACTGTCCAGGGCCCTGGCACACTTAGCATGTCCCTTCGGTTCAGTTGTTTTGATTATCAGCTGAGTCATCTGGATAACCATCGAGTTACTCTTACTGCACTGCCTGAGCACATGCTGGCTTTGGCACCAGGTCTCTCATATGCCCTGTCATTCCAGGCCGAGGCTGAGCTGCAGGAGCGCTACTTTGAGCCACTGGTGAAGAAAGAACAAATGGAAGAAAAGATGAGAAACATCAGAGAAGTGAAATGCCGCGTCGTAACATGCAAGACGGTAGGTGAAGGTGGGGGCTGCAGCAACCATGGGCCCCGTGTGGTGCTGCTGTGACTCGGCAGCACGTGGAGAACCTGTGGGATCTGGGGCCCTATCTCGTGATGTGTCAGTTAATTAGGCTGGAAAGCAAAGGGCGGAGGTGGCCCAGAACCCGGCTTCCTGCCTGACCTGGGTGCTGTGCTCTGCCAGTGGAGCGTTTGTCTAGGTGATTCTTCTCTGATTTGACCACAGCCCCCAATTCAGATGGGCCCTAACATCTCCTCCCCTGGACCACTGGGTCCACGTGGCTTAGTGTTCGTAGGCCCTGGGACCATGGTTGAACCCCTTGGGCTCACCACTCTACTCTGCACTGTCTGACGTTGCCTACGTCTTGAGTTATTTACCAAGCTCAGTGTAATTCGCAGAAGTGACAGCGCTCTCTGCTGCACATGCTTTGCTGCACACTCACTACTTCTGATTCTCTTCGGTCTTTCTGAGGATCAAAGTTAGAAGTGAAATCCTTAATCTCTCTGTCTTGGCTTTGCTGCTAATGAAACAGGGAGTAAAATAAGCCTATATCCTTTTTCTAGATCATAGAAGGAATGAAAGAGTTGCTGATCAGTCTTTCATATAGATCCCAAGCCTTGGCGTCGTGTTAGCAAGGTACTGTGATGACTCTAGCACAGACCGACTGAGGCTATTTAGGGGTTTACAATACTTTTCCTCTTCTGCCCTTGCTATTGTCATCATGGAACATGTTATACAGTAACAGAAAGTTATTGTGTACTTTGTGACTGATAGAAATTGGGCCAAACATGAGGAACAGTGGTATCAGTCTGAGGGAGTCAGGCAGTCACACAGGCGGCTGTAGCAAGAGGTGAAGGTGGCGATGAGAAACCAGGTGGTCACGGAGCAGATTGCCCTGACCGCAGCTGAGTGTTTGTCCTCCAGCTCTTCACCAGCGCTGTGGGTTTCTTGTTGCTCTGTGCAGTGTGCCTACACTCACTTCAAGCTGCTGGAGACCTGCGTCAGTGAGCAGCATGAATACCACTGGCACGACGGCGTGAAGAGGTTTTTCAAGTGTCCCTGTGGAAACAGAAGCATCTCCCTGGACAGACTCCCGAACAAGCACTGCAGGTGCGAGAACCACCCGGGGCTCTTTGTCCCACATGGGGCTCTTCATCTCTTTTTCCGGTGGCTGTGAGTCTGTGCCCTGGGAACGTTGGATGATCATTCTGTGCCTTCCTACAGCTCCAGGCTGTCCTTGGGACCCAAGTTGTTATCTGAAACCCTGGAATTCCTTCCCTGCCCTTTCACGGCTGTCCCCAACACCTAATGTAGTACCTGGCCCGCAGGAGATCCTCAGAAGTGTTTGTTGAATAAATAAGTGAAGAATGATAGGGTGGGGTGGTGAACATGTGGGTGTGTGTTGGGGGCTAGGATGCACGTCATATTTTTTTCTTCTCTCTACTCTCAAGAGTTATTTGATCATTTTAAATTTCTTTAGCCTGTGAGAACTGCCGTTCCTCAGTATCCAAGGGGGATTGGTTCCAGGACAGCACCCTCCCCGCAGGATACCAAAATCTGTGGCGGCTCAAGTCTCTGATATAAAATGGTGTCATATTTGCAGATAACGTGCACACATCCTCCCATATACTTTAAAACATCTCTAGATTACTTATAATACCTAATACAATGTAAATGCTACAAATAGTTGTTGTTTTTTTAATTGTCATATTGTTATTTTTTACTGTGCTTACCCCAATAAAAGGGGAGGGAGCCAGGAACCCGGGCCGGTCCATCCCTTTACCAGGAGGAGCTGGCTTGCAAATTTTTCACAATCTAGATTATAATTTTTTAAGTAGTTATTTATATGTTGATACTTGACTTCTCTCCAAAATAGATGACTAAAAATGTCATAATAGCAAGAGCTTACAGAAAACCGTTAGAAAAATTTTTTAAAAATCTGTTCATGAAGTACAAGACACAAATGGAAGGGCAAGGTGCCTTTCAGCCTCCAGATGGCACTGTGATTGTAAGAACCGTGCGTTTTCTGGCGTTCTTGTCAGTTTTTCCTTCTTTTTTTGAGACAGGGTCTCACTCTGTCGTCCAGGTGGAAGTGCAATGGCACGATCATAGCCCATTGTGGCCTTGAACTCCTGGGCTCAAGCGATCCTCCTGCTTCTGCCTCCTGAGTAGGACTACAGGTGTGTGCTACCACACCCAGCTAATTTTTTTAATTTACTTTTTTGTAGAGACAGGGTCGCACTGTGTTGTCTAGGCTGGTTTCAAACTCCTGGGCTCAAGTGGGCTCAGCCACCCAAAGTGCTGGGATTACAGGCACGAGCCACCATGTTTGGCCTTCGTATTAGTTCTTAAGATCAAGGCTGCTGCAGTGAGCTATGATCGCACTACTGCACTCCAGCCTGACCCACAGAATGAACCCTGTCTCTAAAAAAATAAAAATAAAAACAAAACAAGAGTCCCTGAGCCTTTTGAATAAAAAGAGAGTAAAGAGGCTGGGCGGAGTGGCTCATGCCTGTAATCCCAGCACTTTGGGAGGCGGAGGCAGGCAAATCATTTGTGCCCAGGAGTTTGAAGCCAGCGTGGGCAACATGGCAAACCGCCCCCCACCCAAAAAAGAAAAGAAAAGAAAAAGGAAGTGAGTAAAGGCTTTTGGGTTATAAAGAGAAAGGGAGGAGGATGATCCAGACTAGAAAGAAGCTTATTCCTTTCCTTATCTCAACCTTTCTGCTCCAAAAAAAAAAGAGAAGGAAGAGACAAAACATAGACTATCCTGCACCAGAGAGCCAGCTCCCTAAACCTGAGTCTCATCCCAACAACCATCAGTTGTAAAAACCAACAGTGCGTTCATTACCTGCAGCGTGTGGATCCCTGTGGTACTATCATTTGAAACTCCATCTCTGAAGCCTCTAGCTTTGTAAGGAACTACAGACCACTTCCCAAGTCATTACTGATTTATCTGTAGTCACATTCGAGCATAACCTCAGATTTGGCATATAATACGAGTGTCACCTTGTATAGCTTCTCCTGGAATGGGGGCCAGTCTCCGCAAGTGCAGTGAGCACGTCGTCTTTGCATGAGTGGGCCTATACACCCTGCTGAGTGAATCCATCTTTTCTGTTTCAGTAACTGTGGCCTCTACAAATGGGAACGGGACGGAATGCTAAAGGTATGCCATTTGCCTACTAATTTGTGACTCCTTTTAGTGACCCATGCTAATCATGTTGTACCATCTCTTATTAAAATATTTTAATTTCTCTAGGAAAAGACTGGTCCAAAGATAGGAGGAGAAACTCTGTTACCAAGAGGAGAAGAACATGCCAAATTTCTGAATAGCCTTAAATAATCCTAACTTCGGACGTTTTCCCACAGCTTTCCTCGCCTCCTGTGGCTCTGGAAAGCAGGACATTGGCTCTGTATTGTCCATTTGTTCTTGATTGACACCGTCAAAATCAAATGCTTGTTAAACCCATAAGCTTTGCCTACTTACTTACTGCCATTGGGTTGGTTTCACACCACATTTAACATTGACATTTAAGAGGAAAACCAAGATATTGTCTTTTCTAAGCTCAGTATGAGGATGATTGCATTATTTCATTCACAGAAGTTTTTGCCCAAAAACTAGAAAGTAAACAGAGAGCTGTGTTTCTGTATCTTTTGGTTACAGAATGTTCACTCCTTTATCATAATAAAATTCTAGTGTTTATAGGGACACCCAAAGGCAAAAAAATTAATTTAGCTTAACTTACCCCAGGTAAGTTGCTTAACTTCTGGGCTTCAGTTTTCTTACCTGTAAAATCAGAAAGATTGGACCTAATGATCTTGAAATGTATTTTTTAGCACTGGATTTCTACAAATAATAAAACTTTTTTCCATCTAGATAATTATGATCACTGCCTTTAATATAAGATTTGATGTACGGATGTTAAAAGCCAGATTTCTTCATTCCATTCTGTTATCTCTGTTTTGCTCTTGAAATTGATCAAGTCACTGAACCTCTTTGCATTTTAATTTATATATAAAGAGAGAAAGAAGGCTCTCTGCTTTTACATTATTGTGGAGCTCTGTGATAGAAATACTTAACATCTCATTTTATTTTTTAAACTTTAATTTTTAAGACAGGGTCTCACTCTGTCACCTAGGCTGGAGTGCAGTGGTGCGATCACAGCTCACTGCAGCTCAGCTTCCTTGGGCTCAAGTAATCCTCCCACCTCAGTCTCCTAAATAGGTAGGACTACAGGCCCAGCTAATTTTTGTATTTTTTGTAGAGATGGAGTTTGACCCTGTTGGTCAAGCCATTATTCTTTATGATGCTAAGATTGACCTGCATTTGGCCAGTCATTATGTCCCCAGCAGTCTTTAAGCCTTTCTGACTGCTTGACCTTTTGCTGCTGTTCTGCATAGCTGGTCCCTCCTCTTTCTACAGTTCGTCTCATCATGCCATGTTCTGGCTGTGAACCCTGACTTTCTCCTGCCGACAACCTAAGGCCCAGCATTCAGAACCTGACAGGCCCCTTGGGCAGCCTACCTTTCCACTCTGTCTCTCATTGCACGTGTCCCATCTCTGCACCGATTGACCCAGGCCGTGTGTCCTGCTCCCTGATACACCAGATGTGTCTTCTGTTTGTCTCGCTATTCTCTTAACAGCTCCCTCAGTTTGGTGCCTACCGCAGCAGCGACTCCTTGCATTTTCTAAATGGTTGATTGAGTAAATCTTCTTTTCTGGGTATCTTATTTGTTAATTCTTAATTTTTCTTTGTCTTTTTGTTTTCCCCATCAAAGGTTACCTTACCTTCCAGCAAAAATCTCAAGCCCTCATCAGAGACAAAGACTCAAAAAGGCTTATTTTCAGATGAAGAGGACTCTGAGGTATGGTAGTCTTTTCCTTAGTTGTGAGTATTGGCCTATGGATATGACAGAGAAACTATTTCTGAATCAGATTTTTCTCAGTAGAGTTGTAAGACTTTTTGTGAAGTACTCCAGTTGTTTAAAAATCATCTCTTGAGGCCGGGCACAGTGGCCCATGCCTGTAATCCCGGCACTTAGGGAGGCCAAGGCAGGTAGACACGTGAGGTCACGAGTTCGAGACCAACCTGGCCAACGTGATGAAACCCTGTCTCTACTAAAATTACAAAAATTAGCTGGGCATGGTGGTGTGCATCTGTAATCCCAGCTACTTGGGAGGCTGAGACAGGAGATTCACTTGAACCTGGGAGGCAGAGGTTGCAGTGAGCCGAGATGGCTCCACTGTACTCCAGCCTGGGCAACAGAGCAAGACTTTGTCTCAAAATAAATAAATAATCTCTTGAGAGTATAGGATCTTTATAAAGCAATATGTTTACTTTTCACTTTTGGGTTGGACTTTACTTACATCTCCTGGGATGAAAGTACTCTCTCTTTAGGATGCCTAGACTTCAGACTATTTATGGGCTCATGATGTGATGAGATGCTTGCACCAGAGTGGAGGTCACCATGCTACTTCCTTTATTGACATTCTCACTAACTAGAAAGTGGCTTAGTGCTGTA
>CAUYQU010098606.1:0-14191 GCA_963574635.1 Cheracebus regulus
ACAGCCGCGCCGGCCAAACGAGTGGCGCTGGCGACCCGTGTGGCTCCTCTGCCAGGAATCTCCCGGTCTGTGGGCAACAAAAATTCGTCGGAAAGTGCGGCGTCCACTCGTTCTCTGCGCTTTCACTGGGAGCTACATTCCCGAGCTGTTGCTAATCGGCCATCTTGGATCTCTCTCCTTTTTTTTTTTTTTTTTTGAGATGCAGTCTCAATCTGTCACCCAGGCTGGAGTGCAATGGCACAAACATGGCTGACTGCAACCTCCACCTCCTGGGTTCAAGAGATTCTCCTGCCTCAGCCTTCTGAGTAGTTGGGATTACAGGCGCCTGCCAACACATCCAGCTAATCTTTTTATTTTTAGTAGAGATGGGGTTTTGCTATTTTGGTCAGGCTGATCTTGAATCCCTGACCTTGTGATCCACCCACCTCAGCCTCCCAAAGTGCTGGAATACAGACGTCAGCCACCACTCCTGGCCCATTCTGTTAGTCTACTTTTTCACCTTTATACTCAAACCAAATTATTTTCATTCTGTAGCTTTGTAATGTGTTTTGAAATCAGGAACTATAATGCCCCCAACATTGTTTTGTTTTGTTTTCAATATTTTTGGGTACTTTATTGCCTGTAGAGATTCTATGTACTCGGGATGGCTGTTTCTATTTCTTAGAAAATGCAATGAGACATTTGAAAAACCTTGCATTAAATCTGTAGATTGCATTGAGAATAATGAACATCATTATAATATTATCTTTTTCAACCTTTCAGAAGGACATGCTCAAGAGTATGTTGTTTGTATCTGTGAATTTTTCAGTATTTCTTTTCTTTTATTGGATACTCATTTCATTTTGGTGGTAGAGAATAATTTATAAAATTTCAGTTTTTGAAAATTTGGTAAGACTTTTTTTTTTTTTGGCTTAACAGGTGTTTCATGAAGAAATATGTTGTTAGCTATTGAGAACCATGTGCATTCTTTGTTGAGGAGTGTTTTCTATACCTCTGTTACAAATAATTGTCTGATGGTGCCTGCAAGTCCTCTGTTCACTAATATTCTGTTTGTTGTTTATTACAAAAAGTGCAGTATTGAAATACTGGACTATAATTTTGTTGTTTTGTTTGTCTCTGTTATTCTGTCAATATTTGCTTTATATGTTTGAAGCCCTAATGTGAGATACACACACACACACACACACACACACACACACACACACACACACACATATATATATATATACCAATTTGTTATAGGTTTCCAGTGAATAAATCTATAATTTAAAAAAAAATTTTTTTAAACAGTCTCACTCTGTTGCCCAGGCTGGAGGGCAGTGGCGTGATCTTGGCTCACTGCAACCTCTGCCTCCCAGGTTCAAGGAATTCCTCCTCAGCCTCCCAAATAGCTAGGATTACAGGTATCTACCACCATGCCTGGCTAATTTCTGTGTTTTTAGTAGAGATGGGGCTTTACCATGTTGGCCAGGCCTGTCTCAAACTCCTGACCTCAGGGGAGCCACCTGCCTCAGTCTCCCGAAGTCCTGGGATTACAGCCATGAACCACTGCCCCTGACCTAAATCAGTAAGGTTTAATGTCCCTTTTTGTCTCCTTGGAGTTTTGACTTCAAGTACATTTTATAGAATATGACAGTTTTTCACTTAAGTTGCAGCTTGCATAATGTTATTTTGATTTCTTCTGCTCTTATTTGATTAATATTTGCATAAAATGTCTACTTTTATCTTGCTCCTTTCAGTGTTTTTTTTAATTGCTAGATCTCAACTAACTATTTTGTTTGTTTGGTTTTGTTTTTGAGACGGAATCTCTGCTCTGCCACCAGGCTGGAGGGCAGAGCCACGATCTCAGCTCATTGCAACCTCCGCCTCCTGGGTTCAAGCGATTCTCCTCCCTCAGCCTCCTGAGTAGCTGGGACTACAGGCATGTGCTACCACACACATCTAATTTTTGCATTTTTAATAGAGATGAGGTTTCACCACTTTGGCCTCGCTTGTCTCAATCTCCTGACCTCATGATTTTCCCTCCTCAGCCCCCCAAAGTGCTGGGATTCCAGGCATGAGCCACCACACCTGGCCTGGAAGGTTTTTTCTTTTTACTTGGCAGGACAAATTTGTTGATGGTTATTATTCTCACTTGATAGCTTTTTTTTTTTTTCAGGACTTTGACTATGTGACAATGTTTCGTTCTGTCCTGCAAAATTTTTGTTGATAATTCACTAGTTATATCATAAGACTGTGTTTGTAAATGACACATTACTTTTATCTTGCAGCTTCCAAGACTTTCTTCTTGTCTGTGATTTTTGAAAATATGCTTATATATGTATTTGTTATAAATATCTTTGCGTGTATCCTAATTGGTTTGTTGAACTTCATTTTAACATCATTTTTCTTCTGTGTTTTTCCAGTTTTTTTTTTTATTTTTTACCACCACAATTTAAAAAATCTTTTATATATATTTTTTAATTCTTAATTTTGATTTTCCACATTGGTCTGTGTTTCTGTTTTACTCATTAAATATTATTCAATTTATTATCCGTGTTTAATGTGTTCATTTTATGGTTTCTTTTTGAAAATTATATAATATTTTTGATGAAATCCTATTGCCCTGTTTTGTATACATTTTAATCTTTGATTGACGTTTGGACATTTTTTAAAAAACTGTCTGTCACAATCTTTAAAATGTAGTTTTTTCCTGATATAGTCTAGAAACAATTATCTTGGCTAGAGATTCTTGGAGTCTCTCAAACATGTTCCTAGGATATGCCTTGTCTAAAATTTTGTGTTTGGTTTTTAGTTAAAGGAGTCTGTGTTATTGCTGCTGCTCCTCCTCCTTCTCCTCCTTCTTCTTCTGACAGAGTTTTGCTCCTGTCACCCAGGCTGGAGTGCAATGGCACGGTCTTAGCTCACGGCAGCCTCCGCCTTCCAGGTTCAAGTGATTCTCCTGTCTCAGCCTCCCACATAGCTGGGATTACAGGCATGTATTTCCAGGCTCAGCTAATTTTTGTATTTTTAGTAGAGACAGGGTTTCACCATGTTGTCCAGGCTGGTCTCAAACTCCTGACTTCAGGTGATCCACCCACCTTGATCTCCCAAAGTGCTAGAATTACTGGTGTGAACCACCAAACTCAGCCTATTTATGTTTCTCCTTAATAACCAATAATGACTTGCTACAATTTTTTCCTGTGATACCATGTTGTAAAACTTGCCTTTTGTGTCAGCAGACTCAAACTGTCATTTGAAAGGATGCCACTATTATTTCAGAACTTTATGTAATGAGAGACAGAAACCAGTGTCTGTAAAAGACCCTACTGTATAAGGCAATATTTTACTTGTCTTCTAAAAAAGAAACCAGGAGTTGGCAATTTATTTCTAAAGTTACTGTATTATATTGGGAAGCAGGAAGATATGTGTTGGGTCAATCTTAACAAACTTTTCCCTTCTTCTATGTGGCTCTTTGCATTGGGTTCACCTGGAGCACTGCACACACTTACTTTACTTTTTTTTATAAATGTAATTTCTCTGTATGTTTTTGTTACATCTATATGCCTGTGAAAAAAATAAAGCCCGTAATATTTTGCTATGCTATCTTGTGATGTAGTTTGTATCATTTCATAGGTAAGAGTTGTAAAGTATATTCATCTGAGTCTAGTAAGTGGAGTAATTTGTTATTTTTATTTCTTTCAGTTATAGGTTCTTTTTCCTCCCAAGATCTCTGGCCAAAGCAGGGCATAAAAAATTGTTTCCAAAAAGTGATGCTGAGAAGGTATAAAAAATGCAGACATAAAAATTTACAGTTAAGAAATTGTTGTAAAGGCATGAATGAGAGTGAGGTGTGCAAAGAATGTTACAATGGACTTAACCAGTGTTTGACAACTGCCCAGAGCAAACTATTTCAATGCAACAAATTTGTGAAAGTCTTTTATACATTTTCAAATTCAGACAGACCTAAGATAAGACAAACTGGAAAGGAACCTTTCAAATGTAAAGAATGGAAAAATTCATTTTGCACGGTTTCACTCTTAGCTCAACATAAAAGAATTCATACTGGAGAAAGACCCTACAAATGTAAAGAATGTGGCAAAGCGTATAATGAGGTCTCAAATCTTTCTACATATAAAACAATTCATACTGAAAAGAAACCCTCCATATGTGAGGAATGTGGCAAACCTTTTAACCAATCTGCAAACATTATTGCACATAAGAGAATTTACACTGGAGAGAAACCCTACAATTGTGAAGACCGTGGCAAAGCTTTTAACCATTCCGTGCACCTTACTACATATGGGGTAATTTATACTGGAGAGAAACCCTACAAATGTAAAGAAAACTGTGGTAAAGCTTTTACCCAATCCACACACCTTACTACACACAGGAGAATTCATACTGGAGGGAATCCCTACAAGTGTGAAGAATGTGGCATAGCCTTTAACCAGTCCTCAAGCCTTACTAGACATAACATAATTCATACTGGATATAAACCCTACAAATGTAAGGAATGTGGCAAAGCTTTTAGCTGGTCCTCACAGCTTATTACATACAGGAGAATTCATGGTGGAGAGAAACCCTACAAATGTAAAGACTGTGGCAAAGCTTTTACCCAATCCATACACCTTACTACACACAGGAGAATTCATACTGGAGTGAAACCCTACAAATGTGAAGAATGTGGCAAAGCTTTTAACCGGTCCTCAACCCTTACTACACATAGGAGAGTTCATACTGGAGAAAAACCCTACAAATGTGAGGAATGTGGCAAGGCTTTCAGCCAGTCCTCAAGCCTTACTATGCATAAGGTAATTCATAATGGAGAGAAATCCTACCAGTGTGAAGAATGCGGCAAAGCCTTTAACCTGTCTTCACACATAACTACACATAAAATAATTCATACTGGAGTGAAACCCCACAAATGTGAAGAATGTGGCAAAGAGTTTAGCCGGTTCTCATACCTTACCACACACAGGAAAATTCATGCTAGAGAGAAACCCTGCAAATGTGAAGACTGTGGCAAAGCTTTTAGCCAGTCCTCACACCTTATTACACACAGGAGAATTCATACTGGAGAAAAACCCTACAAATGTGAAGACTGTGGCAAGGCGTTTAGCCATTCCTCCAACCTTACTAGACATAAGGTAATTCATAGTGGAGAGAAACCCTACCAGTGTGAAGAATGTGACAAAGTGTTTAATCAGTCTTCAAACCTAACTACACATAAGATAATTCATACTAGAGAGAAACCCTACAAGTGTGAGGAATGAGGCAAAGCCTTTAGTCCTCAATTCTTAACAGATGTCAAATGACTCATACGAGAGAGAACCTCTACAAACCTGAAAGTTGTGACAATGCTTGTGACAATACCTCAAACATTTCCCGACATAAAATAAATTGGGCTGGTAAGAAATCATAGAAATATAAATAATGTGACAAAGCCTTTAAATGGTTGTCACACTTGATTGTAGATAAGGTAATTCATACTGGAGAAAACTTCTACAAGTGGGAAAAATGTGGCAAAACTTTTAAACAGTGTTCACACCTTATTGCACAGGAAAGCATTTATACTTGAGAACAAATATGCAAATATAAAAAAAGTAAAAAAGTGATTAATATCTGCTCAGAATCTTACCCTACATCAGAGTTTATACTTAATAAAAGCATTAAAAGTGTAATTCTCTCAATTGAGTCTTCAGATAATACAAGCCTTTAAAGTGCTGAATGGGATTACAAATATAAAGAGAGTTGTAGAAACTTTACTTGTAACACAGATCTTGTTGTACTCATTTTGTTTTAGAGGCAAACCTGAAGCAATTGCTCAAACTTTGTTCAACATCAGAGAATTTATATTGAAGAAAAACCCTGCAAATGTAATAAATTCGAGAAAAAAGACCTTTATTAAAAAATTACAGCTTAGAAAACTCCAGAGAGTTTATGGTAAAATATATTTCTGCAGATACAGTATATAGGAAAAAATATTTAATCCAAAATTAAGTCTATGTAAAGAATTTACATTAGAAGTGTATAAAGCACTGATAATTCAGACTTTACACTAAATCAGAGTTCTGAGTTTAGAAAATAATCCATAACTAAAGTTGCTAGAACAATTATTTGTATATAACTTTAAAACAGTAGAAAATCTTCTGGAGAGTTATAATTACATTACAAGCATATTTTTGGGGAAATATTACAGATTTTTTGAAAAGTAAATAATGTAATTAACTCTCAAATTACTTCATACAAATAATGTTGTAATTAACTATCAAATTACTTCATGCTAAAGAAATTAGTTTTTTTTTTTTTTTTTTTTGGGTGGAGGACAGAGTCTCTATTGCCCAGGCTGGCGTGCAGTGGCACTATCTCAGCTTACTGTGACCTCTATCTCCCGGATTCAAGTGATTCTCCTGCCTCAGTGTCCCAAAAAGTTGAGATTACAGGTGCATAGCATCATGCCCTACTATGTTTTGTATTTTTAGTAGGGATGAGGTTTGCCATGTTGGCCAGACTGGTCTCAAACTTGTGACCTCAGGTGATCTGCCCAGCTCGGCCTCTCAAAGTGCTGGGATTACGGTTGTTAGCCACTGTGCCCAGTCCATCCTGTCACTTTATTCCTATTGTATTTAGACATGAAAGCATGTGACCAACTGTTGTCGTGACAAAGATATGAGAGCTTTTTTTTTATTAGGTGAGCATTTGTGACCTCATTTATGAAAGAGTAAGGCCATTAAAATGTAAGATGTGTGATGACAGTCTGAGTAAAAGGGTTCTTTGTGGTTAACTTACAATACTGAATGATGCATGAGACAGGTGTCCAGAGTAATATTCTTCTGCATTATATTGAGAGACAAATATTTTTAGTTAAAATTAAATTGGCTGGGTGCAGTGACTCACACATGTGATCTAAGCACTTTGGGAGGCCAAGGCAGGTGGAGCATGAAATCAGGAGTTCAAGACCAGCCTGGCCAATACGGTGAAACCCGGTCTCTACTAAAAATACAAAAATTAGCCAGACATGGTAGTGCGTATCTGTAGTCCTAGCTACTCAGGAGGCTGAGACAGAGAATTGCTTGAACTCGGGAGGCAGAGGTTGCAGTGAGCCAAGATCATGCCACCACACTCCAGCCTGGGCAACAAAGTCAGACTCCATCTTTAAAAAAAAATAAATTAGTAGTATATTATTTTATTAATTGTACTTTTATGAAACAAAATGCAGTACATTTAAAAATTTTAGATTACATGTGAACTTTATTTCCTGATTTAACATTTTTCACATTAAATATTATTGCACATTCAATTAAGTCTTATTATTCCACTTACTTTAACCTAGTCCCTCTTACTCAAGGGTGTAGGTAAAAGATGGTAACAGTACACTACTTGGTTACATAATGGACTAATGTCTCTAGTCATCTTTTTTGCCAGTGGCTTAAAACTGCAAATAAGTTCAGGAATGTTGTTCTTGTTGGTAAAATTATTATCCTTTTTTTTTCACATTGAAATTTACTGTTGTTTATTTTTGTGGGCATGTAATATCTATGTATATATGTTATATATATATTCTGATAGAGGCGTACAATATATAATAATCACATTAGGTTAAAGAAGTAGCATCACCTCTAGAATTTTTTTTTTTTTACCAACAGTTCAATTCTGCAGTTTTAGTTATTTTGAAATGTATAATTAAATTATTGACTACAGATTTATTTTTGTAATAACAAAAATTATATACAATTACAAATAAAATTTATACATGTTGAAGTACTGAATACTTTTTTTAATGCAATGTATATTAATTGTAAACAATAATATACAAAAAAAAAAGAAAGAAAAAAGGAAAGGTAAGTTTCACGGAGAGAACAAAAGGTGTGGGGGTGGGAGGGAAACAAGTGAAACAAAACACGAACACAAACCAAAGCTTACCTAAAGACAAAATATGATTTAAATGCCAGGTTTCTCAAGTTACAGAAATATCTTTTTTAAAAGATCTGCTTTTATACAGAAATTGAAAGATGCCATATTATGAGTGCTTTAAGATTTTATTCTACTGACTTCTAAAACTGTTAATATATCTTTTTTAAAATAAAAAAAAAGTTTGCTGTCTTTTTTAAAAAGCAATCCTCAAACTCTCCAGCCACAGCAGTAATTAAGATGAAGGTCTGTCAGGGGGCTGATCCCCTCCAGGTTAGCCTCCTTCCCCCCAAGAGAAGATGCAGAATATGGATGACACATGCTTGCATTGTTTTGTGTCAACACACACACACACACACACACACACACACACACACACACACACACACACACACACACACACACACACACACACACACACACACACACACACACACACACACACACACACACACACACACACACACAGTATAGGGCAGCCCAAAGGTCTGTGGCAGAAAACATTGCAAATGACTCACTACATTTGCAATCTCTCATTTGTACAAAAAGAGATACAAGTTTCCAGTTTGTTTTCAACAAAAACAACAAAGAAAGAAAAGGGATGGACGAAAAGGCATTTATACAAATCTAGGATGAGGAATCCAAAGAAACTTGCTTTTAATAATAAAAAAAAAGATTAAAGAGATAAAAAAAAAAAACTGGTTACGGTTAAGAACATAATTTAACAACAGATGACCATACCCTTTGAGGAAGGTTCCAACAACCTATTTTAAAGAAGGTAAAATTAAAAAAAAAAAAAAGGTTTTTTTTTTTTAAAAATTAAAACCTCTCCTTACAAAACAAAAAATTTTAGCACATGGAATGTCTTGAAGGTTAACTGCTGGTGTTCAGAGAGGCACAGGTGACAGAGCGAGAGCAGGCATTTGCCTTCCACATGGGGCCCAGGCAGGCAACCAGGGGACAGTGGCTCGGCTAATTATTGGCTGCTGAAACATTCCCAGAACAGATTTCATCTCCTTTGCTTGCCTTTTACCTCTTTCTTAAGACTGCAGTGAACAAGCAAAGGCAGGAGAAATGCACTAAAAGAGAGTGCAAGTATTTCCCAGCAGCATGGATTTAAGGCTCAAGGTGTTTTTCTCTTGTGTAAAAAATACATATATGATAAAGCTTACCAAATGCTTCTCTAGACTATTGTTTACTCCCATCATTGCAAAATAAGGCCCTTATTTTTCTTTTTAAGGCGGCTCTTCCTTGAATGGGAAAGCCTGAGGAATTAAGCAAAGCTAACCCCTAAAACTGATCACATAACACGATTTTTAAAAAATGTTAATATAACAGGCTTTTTTTTTTGTAAGAGAAAACAAATCTGTACAAAAATACTCTGCAAGAAAAGCTAGGGCACACTTTTCAATTAAGAGTAGTTTAGCTGTTGGAAAAATAAGAGCATTTATCTAAAAATATGTATAAATCCCCTCAAAATGGTAATGAATCATACACAGTACATACTAAAAATATTAAAAATAGAGAATATTCCTCACAGAGGACTTCTTTCTTTAATTACTGCTAAAAAATAATTACAAAGTCCAAACAGGCAGAGAGATTGCGCACACTGATCACAACGATTCTCCACCATCCTGCACGCTTGCTCCCAAGAGGGTTTCAAAAGTCCAGTTTCTCGTCGATTTCGCTGGTCCATTTAGCCAAGGTTTGGCCTGGCCATTGATTCGCCGCAAGTGGGTAATGCGCTTGGATAGGTCACGTTTCTGTCTTGGAAATCTGGGTACGAGTTGCCTTTAGCTTACATGTCTTTAACGAAGAAGAAGAAGAAGAAAAACAAACAAAAAACAAATGTCCAAAGGGAATTCTGGCTGGTCCTCTCTTCGGTTTTGTTTGGGATCATCTCGGCCACCTTCGCCCTTTGTGGGAGACCTCCTCAAGGTCGGGTGAGCTGTGTGTAGACGGGTTGTTCCCAGTGCTGGGGGCTGTGGGTCTGCGGGATGGAAGGGAGCCCGGAGGTGTCGGCGATGGGGGTGTACATGGGGCGCTGGGCGGGGTTCGTGGAGGTGAAGGTGGAGGACAGGCCGGTGCCCTGGCCCGCCGCGTGGCTGTAGCAGGAGCTGGAGTTCTGGTGGTCGGTGTAGTCGTACTGCGAGCGGGCGATGGGCGGGTAGGAGGGGCTGCAGCGCGGCAGGCTGAAGGGGCTGTAGGCGATCTGCTGGGGCGACTGCTGCTGCTCGCTGTAGTGGCTGGGCCCAGCTGCTCCGTCCTGATGTTTGTTCGCTGGGACTGGCCCGGCTCGCTGCTCAGCGTGGTCAGCGTGTGCGCCTGCGGCTGCTGCGGGGGCGCCGCCTGCGGCTGGGGGTGCGCCTGCAGGGCCGGCGGGGGCTGCTGCT
The DNA here is from genome assembly GCA_963574635.1 of Cheracebus regulus. NCBI lineage: Eukaryota > Metazoa > Chordata > Mammalia > Primates > Pitheciidae > Cheracebus > Cheracebus regulus. The sequence continues at coordinate 10,287 of CAUYQU010098606.1, forward strand.
TGGACATCCACACGTGGCCCGCGCCGGCCGGGGTGGCCGCAGCGCTGCTGATGCCGTAGCTGCCCGTGCAGGTGACCGGGGACCTGACGGTGCGTGGCCGGCACCCCCGGGTGGACACTGGGCGGCAGGGACTGCTCAAACTCTGTTGACGTCGAAGGTCTCGATGTTGGAGATGACGTCGCTGCTCAGCTCGCCGATGTCCACGTCGCGGAAGTCGATGGGGGGGCTGTCTGCCCCCCTCGGGCAGGGGGCGCCCCTCTCGCTTCAGGTCAGCCTTGCCCAGCTGCACGTCGGTTTTGGGGATGGTGGGTGGGGTCGGCGGGCCCTGGGATTGCCCCGAGTGCTCGCCGGAGGAGTGCGGCGCGTCGGCCTGTGGCGCCTTGAAGATGGCGTTGGGGGAGATGTGCGTCTGCTCCGTGACCTCTTTGGCCTCCGCCTGCCCGTTCTTCACCGACTTCCTCCGCAGGGGCTGGTACTTGTAGTCCGGGTGGTCCTTCTTGTGCTGCACGCGCAGCCGCTCCGCCTCCTCCACGAAGGGCCGCTTCTCGCTCTCGTTCAGAAGTCTGCAGAGCTCGCCCCGCCTCTTGCCGAGCTCCGCGTTGCGGAAGTGCGGGTACCGGTCCGCGAGCTTCCGGCGCGCCGCCCGCGCCCACACCATGAAGGCGCTCGTGGGCCGCTGGACGTGCGGCTTGTTCTTGCTGGAGCCGTTGGCGCGCACCGGCATGGGCACCAGCGTCCAGTCGTAGCCTTGGGCACCTTGCTGACCGCCTCGCGGATGCACACGGGGAACTTGGGCTCCTCACTCTCCTTCTTCAGGTAGGGCTCGCCCTTGGGGAACGTGTTCTTCCGGGGCCGCGTGTCCTCGGTGTCGGAGCCCCCGGAGTCCTCGGACATGGTGGGGCTGGGGGCGCCGGACAGGCCCCTCTCCTGCTCGTCGGTCATCTTCATGAAGGGGTCCAGGAGATTTATACGCGGCCCCGGGGCAGGGGACGGGTGGCCGGGAAAGGCGAGAAGCCGCGGCGGCTCAGGGACGAGGCGTGGGCTCCTCTCCCCTCGGCTGCCCGGACGCGGAGCGAGCGGCTCGCAGGGAGGCTGGCGCGTCGGCCGGCGGCTGCGGGCACTTAGGAGGGCGCGGGGTGGCCAGTCCGCAGCTGCCCGCTCCAAGTAGGGCAAGGCGAATTGGAGAGGAGGAAGAGGAGGAGGGGAGGAAAAAGAGCAAAAGTGGGGGCGCTTGCACCCCTTCTCTTCTCCTGCAAAGAAAAGTTTCCGGGGTTGAAACTGGTGAGCCTCCGCGCCACTAAAGTTTCCAGTGGGTTTCGAGCTCCGCTCTCGGCTCTCCCTGAATACTTTTTAAAACTTCTTATATATTTTTATTTGAATGTGTGGCCTGTATGCTTGCAAACACAGACTTTTAGTTCTGATTTACATAGAGTTAAATGTACACATCTATTAGTCTAAATATAAACCTTAGGTGTAAGAAAATTGTGAATTGTGTTTTACTATGCATTTGTAACCATTTTCAGAATAAAAGATCAATATTGTAGCAAGACAAATCATTTTAATAAGATATTTCATTTTCTTTCCTTTTTCTTTTTTCTTTCTTTCTTTTCTTTTCTTTTCTTTTTTTTTTTGACAGAGTCTTGCTCTGTTGCCCAGGCTGGAGTGCAGTGGCGTGATCTTGGATGGCTACAGCCTTTGCCTCCCGGATTCAAGCAATTCTCCTATCTCAGCCTCCTGAGTAGCTGGGACTACAGGCACAGGCCACCACTCCCAGCTAATTTGGTATTTTTAGTACAGATAGGGTTTTGCCATATTGGTCAGACTAGTCTTGAAATCCTAACCTAGGTGATTCATCCTCCTTGGCTTCCCAAACTGCTAGGATTATAGGCGTGAGCCAGCACACCCAGCTCGGGGTCTAATTTGTTAGAAAACAAAAATTCTCCAAAATGCTGAATTCAAATCTATACTCTCTGGTTTATATTGAAATTCTCACTGTAATATATTATGGCTTATGGTTCAGAATCTCCCCATACAGATTCTGTTTTTATTTGCCTGTTTTTATTTGATGTGATGTAAACTGATGCTAGATCCATAACTTCCTTGTTTCTTATATTTTTTGTTTTATAGTTTATGAATTATTAATTATGTGAGCTGCTCTGTGATCATAAGAATGATTTTAATGAAATTTAGTCGTGGGTCAGGCTCGGGGCTCACACCTGTAATCCCAGCATTTTGGAAGGCCAAGACGGGTGGGTCACCTGAGGTCAGGCGTTTGAGATCTGCCTGGCCAAAATCATGAAACCACGTCTCTACTGAAAATATAGATATTAGTCAGGCTTTGTGGTGCACACCTGTAATCCTAGTTACTGGGGAGGCCGAGGCAGGAGAACAGCTTTAACCCAGGAGACAGAGGTTGAGGTTGAAGTGAGCTAAGATTGTGCCACTGCAACTTTAGCCTGAGCGACAGAGGAAGGATCTGTGTTTAAAAAAAAAAAAAAAGAAAAGAAAAAAATTTAGTCGTGCATACAAAATAATTTTAGCTGCAATTCCAAAATTAGTGTATTAAATTTTATTTAGTTGAGGCATTCCACTTTGTTCTTTTGAGAACCCTATATAGGCCTCCTTTTCTTAAGTTATTGTTTTTCTCACTTGTAATGAACATAAGTAAATTGATTTATTGATTGCTCCAATTTATTTAGGTACATGCTAGGGAAGCTTCATATGTCATGAGAGCATTTTTGTAATAAATGTAGCAGTGCTTGCTGTCTAACAGATGCTCCATAATAAGGCATAAATACTCCTGTTAAAGTTAGTTTGTAACTTCAAGTCAGAGGTATATCAAAGGTAAACAAATAACGTTGATTCTTCATGTAAAGAGGACTGTTTTTCAGGCTGGAAAGCTGAATTTTGTTGAATTTAAAAAGAAACTGCTTTATATCCTAATTATGTTATGTTTTGTCTTTTTATGTGTATTCCAGCCATGTATACACCATGGCCCTTATTCTTTCTGTTATGGCTTCTGTGTCTCTCTTGTGGGAGCTGCTTTCTGGAGCTGCCTCTCATTCGGCCATCTTGGGATCCCCCCTATTTATATATACTTTTCCCCTAAATTTCCATGTTGCTTTGCAAAGCTATAGTGATTTAATGTACCTTTAGAAGTAGTATTGTATGTATGTTTCCTGGGTTAGATCAGTGTCTTTAATGGTTAGAAGGGCAGGCTCAGAGTACCTGTGTAACTTTGGGCAAGTTTCTTAACCTCTCTGATTTTTATGTTACTTAAGAGATAATAACATGGCAGTCATGGACACAGGGACGGGAGCATCACACACTGGGGTCTGTCGGGGGGAAATAGGGGAGGGACCGCAGGGGGTGGGGAGTTGGGGGGAGAGAGCATGGGGAGAAATGCCAGATAGGTGATGGGGAGGAAGGCAGCAAATCACACTGCCACGTGTGCACCTATGCAACAATCTTGCATGTTCTTCACATGTACCCCAAAACCTAAAATGTAATTGAAAAAATAAAAAATAAAATAACATGGCAGTGAAATCCGTATTGTTATTTGAATGTTATAATAAATTAAAGTTACATTAAGAACAACAAAAACATTAAAAAAGACAGAACATTAATTAATCTTAAACATTAGATTAATTTAAAAATATTTTAAACAATTTTATTAAATTTAAAAATTTAGATAAAACCTTTTTTTTCCCAGAAAAAATAAATGACAAAAAACTGATTGAGGAAGAAATAAAAAAGATAAATAGAAAAATTCGAAGAAGGCGCCCGAGACGGGCCGCGTGCAGTGGCCGCCGCCTCCCTAGCTCCTCAGTTAAGCGGCTGCGGAGGAGACCAGCGAGGACAGTCCTCAGATGCTCGGAGCTTTCTCGGCGCGAGGCTGCCGGTCG
>CAUYQU010098609.1:0-25725 GCA_963574635.1 Cheracebus regulus
GTGTCTCCTCTGCCGGGAATCTCCCGGTCTGTGGGCAACAAAAATTCGTCGGAAAGTGCGGCGTTCACTCGTTCTCTGCGCTTTCACTGGGAGCTACATTCCTGGGCTGTTGCTAATCGGCCATCTTGGATCTCTCTCCCTATAGATATATTTTTTAAATGTCTTTTGAGACAGAGTTTCTCTTCTGTTGCCTAGGCTGGAGTGCAGTGGCACAATCTCGGCTCACTGCAACTTCCGTCTCCCAGGTTCAAGAGATTCTCCTGCCTTAGCTTCTCAAGTAGCTGATTTGCATAAAGGGCATGAGCCACTGTGTCTGGCCTGATTATATTAATAAAACAAACTTTAGCTGATAAACATTTGTCATTCATAATAAAAATACACACAGAATTAGAATTTATTAATTTGCTCAAAGCTCTTCTTAGTGCAGATATGTAACCTGGGGCTCCTCTTCAGCCACACCATCCTTGAGGCCTGCAAATGCCAAGTAAGCTGTTTGTCTTTTAGAGAGTGTCAAAACCATTAGGAAACCAAGGGATAATGGATGTGTCCAGGTTAGTAGAGTTAGGTGGAGAAGAGACCATTCAATGCTGCCCGCTGTTTAACTCCCTCTAATCCCACTTGGCATCAAAAGGGACTTTCCTCTGTGTTGGTGGTAAGCCTCTAGGGCCCTCATTTTTTTCTATTTCAGCTGTGCATGTTGGCCGCATCCCTGTGTTTCTAATTTGGTAATTATCTGAATGGACTTGAGTGCTCCAGCCATGCCTCCGCTCTTGCTTCCTATTTGCCACACCAGCTTGACCATACATTGCATCTCCAACCTGGAACCTGAATGGAGGCTCCACCAAGCTCAGAAAGGGCAGCTGCAGGTCAGGGTGAGGCCCCTTACATAGGCAGTGGAACGAAGTGTGTGCATTCCCAGGACATCTTTTCTTTTTTATTGAGATGGAATCTCTCTGTCGCCTGGGCTGGAGCACAGTGGCACAATCTCAGCTCACTGCAACCTCCATCTGCCAGCTCAAGCAATTTTCCTGCCTCAGCCTCCTGAGTAGTTGGGATTACAGGCGCCTGCCACCACGCCCGGCTAATGTTCTATATTTTTAGTAGAGATGAGGTTTCGCCATGTTGGCCAGGCTGGTCCCAAACTCCTGACCTCAAGTGATCTGCCCACCTCAGCCTCCCAAAATGCTGGGATTACAAGCATGAGCCACCGCGCCCAGGCCCCAGGATATCTTAAGTTTCTCCATTCTTAGGAGTCTGTGACCCCATTATTCGTTCACAGGCATATCAGTCTGGGTGTTTCTGGGTGAACTTGATGGCCCTGGTTAATTTTAACCTCACTAGGGATACATTGCTAGCAAAACTTGGTTTGACTTGTGTCCATTCTGTAGGCCACACTGACTTGCTGAATATGTCAGTGCATGCTTCTGTGCCCCAACTACATCTAAAAACTTGCTCTCTTCAAGTCCTGGATTAATAAATAGAAATTTCCGGGGAACATAATCACAGTTAGATTCTTTGCCTCTTTCAGAAATAACAGCTAAGCTTGGCTCTCATTATCAACTTGCAATTTGGAATTCCTCTGACATTTCTATGAGCACTGTTCTAGTCATAATGATATGAGACCCACATCCGTTCCCGCAAGGAACTTGAAATCCAGTAAAGAAACAAAATGTGACAATTTTTCTTAAGCACAAAGAACTGTGAACTCAAGGAGGTTCCTGCCAATTTTTTTCTGAGGGACTGGAGAAACACGTGAATGTCTTCTCCAAACAGTATCCTCTTCCTGCAATGTGCACCTTGGTAGTGGGACTATCTGGCTGATTCAGGGACCTCCTGCCAAAACAATCCTTTATGTAAATCAGGAAACAACCCCACCCCACTGGTGCAGGGCTTGGCCAATAGGCTGAGCTTTATTGGTAGAAACAGACAATCCTTCATTTGGGGCAGTTGTACCTCATCCCCTTCGTGGCTTGGAGAGAAGATCTCAGCTTCATTCACCTCCTCAGTCCAGGACAACTGAGCAAGATGTGTGTGCACAAGCCCACACGGTGGCCCTAGTTAGACCAGTAACAGCAAAAACCCAAAGGCACTGCCCTCCTACTCTAGGCAAAATCTCAGCCACCAAATACCAGAATCTGTTGAGTCTTGCCTGAAATTCATATTTTAGTGCTACTAAAGTGTGGAAGTTTTTATTATCACACTGCAAGATTAAGTACAGAAATTGAAAGTGTTTAGAAACCTTTATAACAATCTGATCTTGGTGCTATATTTTTATTGTGTTTATAAAACTACCAATCTGCAAAGGATTGGAATTTTTAAAACTCATCCTTTACCATGGATAGTTTAAAAGGCACTGTTTTACAATGATATTTCAAAAGGAAAAATCCACTTTATTGCCTGCTTTAAAAAGAGGATCTGTGGTGTGTCCTGTCTAGTACAAAGAATAGCGCACCATTTCAATTTGCTTGTAAAGACATACAGTAGGAATGGTCCAAAATTCAACTACTAATGTAACTGGTCTCACAAGCAGATTGGAGCACTTCATTGTTACCCTGTGAACTACACACCAAATGTTAAAGTTAATTTAACTTACTTAACCATTTGCTGATAGATGAGTTAACTATAGATCAAATGTACTATGGGGCTGAGTCTTCCTTTTAATGTTTATCTATGGCTAAAGGTAGCTTTTCATAAGAGAAATGTAACTATATGTCTTTCCTACTTACCCACAATGGTACCAAGATGTTACAACAAACACCATTTTTACCAGGCATCCCCTCATCTCTGCCCCTTTTTATTTACTTGAATCACAGATGTGCCTACTTGGAATTGTATTGCACTGAAACTTCCACCACACACAAGCAGCTTTTCTGGTCCTCTCCTTCTGTCAGTCTGTACCAGCTGCTTCTCCTCACCTTGCCCTGGTGTCCTCTCCATGAAGCTCTTGGTCCAGCAGAAAAGCCAGCACCCAGAGGAAGTCCAGGCACATGCTGGGCAGTGGACGAAGCCATGGCCTGACGTGGACTGGAAGCAGTTCCCAAGTTGTTTCCCAGATTCTGTCTTTGGAGATGGCAGCAATGACAAGAAATGGGGCCAGTAGTATCTCAGCCACTTGGGTTTCTCCCAGTAAGTTTGTTGACAAATGATAAGGCCGAATCCAGGTAAAGTCACAAACCATCCTTAAAGCATTCCAGTGTCACTGATTGGTGCCTCATGTACCTTTTCAAACTTGAGAACAAGCAAAACAAAATCATAAGATGATTGCTGACACCTACATGTTTCTGTTTTAAATTTATACTCGTGTAGAAATGGGTTTTACAACCCATCTAGACTATGATAAAAATACTTAAAACATGTACTTCTTTATTTATAGATACTCTCTTGACTAAACTTCCCAAGAATCATTACAAATAAGTGAGTGACACTGGTGGCAGCAAAATGACTTAACAATCTAAGACCCAACGATACTATAAGGAACAATACATCAATTAAATAAAGGAAATTGATTTTTTAAACAGAACGAGACACCAGCTAGGATTATAACTAGCATTCCACAGCAGTCTGCTCACATAGCCCTCCTCCATGCTGGCTCTTGGGCCACACTGTCTCCACACAGAGCTCAAGTCTCCTCCAGCACATTCCATGAGCTTCAAGTGCAGAGACACAGTGTACACTTTGAGCTGTTCTACAGAGCACTCCAGTCCATGGGTGGCTGAATATGTGAGTGAGTGGTTTTTCTGTCCATTTACAAACCATGTTGATATTAAGCATAAATATAATCCATATGAGCTTTCATTTTCTTGGCCCAAAAGAATATGATGGAATTAAAACAAAAATGAACTAAGCAAAGATTCACTATTCTGAGCAAATAACATAGAAGTGATTGTATAATTTGGACCCACTAAATTTTGTGTCTAGCTATAAAATGGACATTGTGATAAAAATAGGATTTGAAGGAAAGTGAATGGCTAATTTGTCAGTTAAAATATTTAAAACTTTTAAAAAATGAATGGCTATAAAGTATACCTCCATATAATCAATAATATAAGTTAATTAAATAATGTTCAACTAAGACAAGCAACCCTATAGACAAAGTTTCAGATCCATGAAAATACATTTATATATTCTTTATTTTACACAGTAACTGGTTTTGTTAAGCAGTATGAAAACATTCTTGCAAACAGAATCATACAGCTTTAGGAATTTGCTATTTAAGGGAAAATTATTGCTAATTCTGGAATCAGTCATCCCTTTATTCATGCTTGTACATATTTTCACATATTGGGCAGTCATCAGTTAAAAACAGTTACATACTTTGATGTGGAATTCCAATATCTCCTGAGCATTCAAAAAAGTTATTTTTTCCCATCCCAAGACCAGCTTAGACAGAATTAAAATTGTCTTTCTTTGGTCTCACTAAAATAAGAGAAACTCATCTGATTGAGAACAACAAATATTTCCATCCAACACCCATTTGCAGAAAAGTCCTGGGAAAATTAACATTAATGCCCCTGACCCGGGCTGCTCTTCCCTCCTGGAGGTTGAGCCCATTCCTCCACCAGCTTATTCTGGAGGTCTCCTGTCCCCTAGAGAGGGCCCTGGGGACTTTCACCTGACTCCCCCTTGGGTGGAAATGACTTTGGTTCAAGACCATGAAGACATTCAAGAAATTTAAGTCACCAGGGTGGCTCTGAATTAATAGTTTCTTGGGGACTTTCCAGTGATAATGTTCTAAGTTGAGCCCAGAAGCTACCTACCCATAGTTACCACTTTACTTTGGAGATAAACACGATTTTCCTGATCCATTTGGTTGCCTAACAGGGCCCTCTTAGGTTGTACTTCTCCACTGAGGCTCTTTTAAGCCCAGAGGAAATACTCAGATTAGAAGGGTGTTACAAAAAGATAGCGTGAAAAGAAAAAGGAATTCAGGTACCACATGGGGAATTAAAGTTGCCTGCTATGAAAAAAGTCAGTCTTGGAGATTTTAAAGTTCTGAGGGTGGATGGTGGTGAGGGCTGCACAACAATGTGAATATGTTTAATGCCACTGTCACTTAAAAATTGTTAAAATATAAATTTTATGTTATGCATGTTTTACCACAGTAAAAGTCAGCCTTGTACTAATATTCATACAACCCTTCAGGATAGACATGTAAGGCCAAAATTTAAGAGAGAAACTTATCCTAAAATCAGAAAAGGACAAGGGCATTATGTTTTCATCTTTGCTATAGTTCTCTCACCATTTAAAACATATAAGGTTAGAAAGACATTTAGATATTGGCATCACACAGGAAGCTCACCTCAAATTTACTGTTGACATTTAAAAGTGGTGCTAATTAATACGAAGCTCCTTCTGGCTACTTGTTATATTCATTACACAAGTGAATAAAAACAAACACCTCATACCTCCTCCTTATAAACCTGTTTTGATACCTTCCCAAAATATAGCAACTATCTAAATGTCCTCTTACTTTTTACTTTCAATGGATTGAAATCTTTTTCACCACTTGGTTCTCCAAAGAATTCTTGCCCCCTCGCCACCCTGCCCCATAACACAACAAGGGTTGACTGAGATCACGGAGCTACAGGTTGCCAATCCCGGTGAAAACATTTTTCCTTTCAGTCCTGGATTGATGTGGAAATAATTACATTGGTAAGGAGATCCAAGGTGAGTGGTAATGCTCAAATGTCAAGTAGGCTCCTGGACAGCTCAAGTGGAGCCAAAACTTTGGAGCAGCAATTCTATAAGTCACCAGAAAGGGTAGTGTTCATGCTTTCTTGGTTACAGTACTACATCCGGGGGCTATCTTCTAATAGTGTCAATTCAGTGTCAGGGGTTATGCAAAACCATAGATGTTGCCAAACAGGCAGGGACCATAGAGGTCAATTAAGAACTCTGTGTAGCTGAGCCCATTAATCTTCAACCAGAAAACAAAATGACAGTGGGAACAAGCTACTATCAGACAGGGTTGATGTAGCACACACGACTGATCATCCCCATTGCAAAAGAATATGAATGTTAATTTCAGACGTGACAGCATTTAACATAAACCTTTTTAATTTATTGCAGAAATAATACAAACATCTGGGAAAAATGATAGTGCTAAATATCTCATGAAGTCATTCTTAGAAAGGGATTTGTGACTTTGAAGTAATATATAATTAACAAGAGTTTTTAAATTATGTTTATATACTAAAACTCAGACTAGCAAAGTACCTCCAAAATAAAGATTACCAAATTAAACTAGAAAAGTATTTCCAAAATAAAGACGACCAAAAATTAGCCTGAGAATACTAGTTTTCTGTTGCTACAACACATTACCACAAACTTAGTGGCTTAAACACAAATCTATTACCTTACAGTTCTGCAGATTAGAAGTCCAACAGGGCTTCACTGGGCTAAAATCAGGTGTTGGCAGGGCTGTGTTCCTTCTGGAGGCCCTGGGGAAGTTTCTGTTTCCTTGCCAGTCTCAATTCTAGAGGCTGCCTGCACTCCCTGGCTCATGGCCCCTTCCTCCATCTTCAAAGCCAGCAATGGTGCGTTTCACATTTCTCTCTGACTCCGACACTCTTCCAATTCCCTCTTCCACTTTGAAGGACCATTCTGACTACACTGGGCCCACCTGGAGAATCCAGAAAACTCTCCCTATTTCAACATCAGTGGATTGATTAGCACCTCAGTTCCACCTGCAATCTTAATGCTCTTTTCCCATTTAACCCATTTAGCCCTTCAAAGGCTCTAAGGATTCAGACACAGACATCTTTGGGAGCATGGGGCATTATTCTGCCTTCCATAATGAGATTCCACACATTAAATATACCACAGTTTAATAATTCTGTGATAGTTCAATAACTGTCATTTGCTTTAATCTACAGAATTTATCTTTTTTTCTGTCTAAATAAAACTATTAAGCTGGCCAGAGAAAACAGTAACAAAAAAATGTAAAGAGATATAAAACAAACTGTACAGTATTTTAAAGTAGTGGTTATTTCTCTGTATGTCTATGTGTATATATGTATATATAAAACTATACATAGATATGTGTGTGTACAAACATACATATGTATATATATACATACATACACACACACAATTTTAAAGTTAATCAAATGGTTATCAAAAATTAATATACGACAAAGATTCCTGGGAAGGTAATGCTTATAAAACAAGGCCATATTTATAAAAATCCCCCAAATCAGTCCAAGATAAGATTTTTAATGAAGAACTTAAAGAGATTCTTTCTCTCTAGGGTAGCGTTTTCCCTACTTGTTTTCTTCTTGCTTTTTCCTGTTGTTGTCTGTATTAAGCTTCTTTGTGCTCTTAAAGGCCCTCCATCATGTGAAGTGACCACGCCCCTAATGAACAAAGTCAAGCCACCAACACCCAAATACATCAGTGCAGCTGCTTTGGAGGAAATCACTGAAAAATAAAGGAAAACCGACCATGTATTGCTACATCCAGTGTACCTGTAGTCTTGGGAAAAGGTCCTAATTCCTTCCATGCTGAAACGCTAGCTTTGGTTTCAGAGAGATACTTTATTTGCAACTGTGACCACTGTCACTACTGCTGTTCGGCCCCCAGCCAACTTAAAAGACTGGAATGTGGTAGTGGCGGTCATTCTCGGTCAGCAGGGAGATCTCTGGCCAGTCCCTGAGAGGCTCCTCTGGGTAGCAGACTTCAAAGTCTCTGGAGTTAAACTTGAACAGTCTGAACACTTTTATCTTTACTTCAAGGGAGTATCCAAGTATAAACATATCAATCTGCGGATGAGACGAAAGACAGGTCACAGATACACACTTTCAAATTCCTGCCTCCCACCACGGTGGGGGGAAGTATTCCTCTGCAGTTTATGAAATAATCCGCTTGTTGACAGACCCACCCACACACCACTGAGTGGGCACAGAGTTCAGAACAAACGCTCATTGTGTGGAAGGAAGGAGATGAGCATAGGAACTCTGTAAACTAGCACAAGTAAAAATCACAGGAAAAAGCTACCTGAAAAAAATTATAGTCAAAAAATAGAGGAACACTCAGGATACAAACTACATTGTTTTCCAACCAGTTTTATATCATTTTATATCCATTTGTTTAAAATGTCAGATAATTCTGTTTACCCTCTAGGAAAGCAAAACCAAAGAGAAACCCTTTTCTACAGGGATAAAAGCATTTCTTGGCTTTAGAAAGTTTCAGTTAATTTATATTTATCTCAAGAGGTAACCAAATGCTTTCCTAAAATTATCTCATTTCCAACTGGACTTTTTCCTGGTGAACGTCTATGTGGAGAGAACCTGTTAGCATCTGGGAAGCAGCGTGAGAGGTCAGAAAGGCCCCCAGAACTGGTGCTCTCTGGCCAGAGGTCTCGGGAGACACAAAGCAGCCAGCACACAGCAATGAGGTTTATTAGTCTTCCTCATTTGAGGGGCAAAATGTCAATCAACCACCTCTGTGTGGCTGCTTATATCACCGCTGAAAGTCAACCCCAGACACCTGTGTTCAAATAGTGCCACAGCATCCTTAATCAAACACAAGCAGTTCTTCCTCCCCAGTTACCTGCTCTAGTCCACACGTGTCACCTACAGAATTCAGGTGATTCATCATGAAGCTCAAAGGATCAGAGGATGTCTCCCTGGAAAACAGGAGTCTAAAAAGACTGGGAATGACCTTTTTCGTCTTCATTTGCTCATAAACCTCAGTGACTTGATACAGCATGATGAACTTTAAAGCTTCATAAAGTTTATATTCCAGAATGGCATCCGAAAAAAGGGTGTTGCACATACTTCCTCTCTTGTGATAATCTCTAATTCCATTAAATTCAGTCCACTAAAAACATAGATGTAAAAGTGAAATTCAGAAGGATAAAGGTGAAGACACACACCATTCCATAACTTTAAAAGTATTTATAAGACGAACCAAAGATTAATAGAAAAAAGTAGAACTTTAACTCTTCACTTTATATCTTTTGGCACCGTTTGATTTTTTTTAACCATAAAGTATACTGCAATAGACGGAACATGTCTCCCCCAGCTTCCTGTGTTGAAACCCTAATCCCAAGGTGATGGTATTAGAGGGTGTGTCCTTTGGGAGGTGATTAGGTCCTGACGGTGTAGCCCTCATGAATGGACTTGGTACTCTTATAAGAAGAAGTCAAAGAATTAGCTAGTTCTTCCACTATGTGAAGACACACCAAGAAGGCAGCTGTCTGTAGAACAGGAAGAGGGCTCCAAAAACCCCACCGTGCTGGCACCCTGATCTCTGACTTCCAATCTCCAGAACTGTGAAAAATCAATGTTTATGATTTAAGCCACCCAATTTACGGTATTTTGTTATAGAAGCCTAAGCTGACCATAAAACATTTACAGTAAGAAATTAGTTTACATAAAATATTGTTTTCAAAAAGTACTACCTATTATTGTTTTCAAAAAGTACAACCTAAAACACAAAGCAAATCAGTTTTCCAAAACTGCTTAGGATGGATGGATTATACAAAGGATATTCCAGAGAAGAACAGTGCTAGTGTGCTTTAACATTCACTGTGTATCCTGCAGTTTAAAGCATTCTGTGTATTAAGTCATTGAATCCTCACAATAATCGTATAGGGTATACACTACTGATGTTTCTCTTTTATACATAAGAAAACTATGGACCAGAAAGGTTATTTCCCAAGGTAACTCAGCTAGTGGTAGGCTCAGGATTCATTCCGATTAGCCAAAATATGTGTCATTATTAAAAGACAGGAAGAACTCTTAATCAAATTACATCTGCGCCATTACCACGTTATGAATGGGGTGCACTCCAGAAGAGCATTTCTGAGCACCTTGCCTGGAACTTGCACCACATTCTTCCAGGGAAACAAAGGTACATGACTGGTAAGGTTTGCAGGCCAGCCCAAAAAAGCCCCCAGACCCTATAGGGCCTAATTATCATGTAGAACAATGTTGCTCTCATTCTCTTCTTGAAGGAGAAGGAAGAATAAGGAGGGAAATCATCAGTTACTAGAAGCATTTCTGCTTGCACTTCTTATTTTCCTAACATAAGGTGATGTGCCCGACATTAGCGAAAACTAGCTATATCTGGGATATGTCCTTTTATACCTAGTTTTTTGTTTATTTCTCCCACAAACACTTACCTGTGTTTTCAATAATTCCACACATTTCCGTAATTTTCCAAACACATTCGAACCTGTATATTTCTCAGGACCAAAACTGTATTGCTGAATCCAATTACAACCTTGTGAAAACAGCAGTTTTTCAGGAAGCTTGTAAAGGAAGTAGACACCAACTATGATTAGCATATGAATGTTTATAACACACAATTTGGTGTATAGCACAACACACAACCTTATCTCGCTCTTTTTTTTTTTTTTTTTGAGATGGAGTCTTTCTCTGTTGCCCAGGCTGGAGTGCAGTGGTGCGATCTTGGCTCACTGCAACCTCCACCTTCCAGGTTCAAGTGATACTTATGCCTCAGCCTCCTGAGTAGGTAGGACTACAGGCGTGAGCCACCGCGCCTGACTAATTTTTTGTATTTTTAGTAGAGATAGGGTTGCACCTTGTTGGTCAGGCTAGTCTCGAACTCCTGACCTCAGCAATGTTCCTGCCTTGGCCTCCCAAAGTGCTGGAATTACAGGCGTGAGCCACTGCACCTGGCCCAACCTTATCTCATTTAGCAATCTTTATTTAGAAAGACTATAGCAATGGTTAAATAAAAAGTATATTGCTTATATTGCCTTCTTTTAGATTTGTGCCTTAGGTTATTTTTACATCATTTTCTTACAATTTCATAAGTGATGAAAACATAGAATTGTGTCCAAAGAAACAATCTTTTTGATAAAATATTTACCAAATTTACTATATGTAGCCCTTTAGAAATTATTATTATTTTTTTAGATGGAGTCTTACTCTGTCACCAGGCTGGAGTGCAATGGTGCAATCTCAGCTCACTGCAACCTCCACCTTCCAGGTTAAAGCAATTCTCCTGCCTCAGCCTCCTGAGTAGCTGTGACTACAGGCACAGGCCACCACGCCCGGCTAATTTTTGTATTTTTAATAGAGATGGTGTTTCACCATGTTGGCCAGGATGGTCTTGATCTCCTGACCTCATGATCCCTCCCAAAGTGCTGGGATTACAGGTGTGAGCCGCCGCACCCGGCCTACAAATAAGTTTTAACCAAATGATGTTAGGGCAATATAGTATATCAGGGAACAGGTGGATTTTAGAATGATGTACTCTGTGGTTCAAACCTAGCTGTCACTCACCAGCTGAGAGATTACTTAACCAGCATGGATTATTTAACTACTTAGCCTCATCCCCCATGGTAACATATGGATAATACTGTGCATTTCATAGGGCTCTTGTTAGGATTAAATAACATTGTGGTGTATTTAAGAACCTAAGCCATCATAGGTATCCAGTACATTTTCCCACCCTACTCAGTTTGTTGAGCCTGGGAATCTCCACTGTTGGGGGTTTGTTTTGTTTTCTTTTTTAAAGATAAGGTCTCACTTAATATGGGTTGGCTGTGTCCCCACCCAAATATCATGAATTCCCATGTATTGTGGGAGGGATCTGGTGGGAGCTAACTGAATCATGGGGCAAGTCTTTTTCCTGTGCTGATCCTGTGACAGTGAGTAAGTCTCACAAGATCTCATGGTTTTAAAGAGGAGTTCCCATGCACAAGCTCTCTCTTTTTGCCTGCTGCCATCCACATAAAATGTGACTTGCTCCTCTGACTTCCACCACGATTGTGAGGCTTCCCCAGCCACGTGGAACTGTTAAGTCCAATTAAACCTCTTTCTTTTGTAAATTGCCCACTCTTAGGTATGTCTCTATCAGCAGCATGAAAACAGACTAATACAGTACACTGGTACCAGGACTGGGGTGCTGCTTAAAAGATACCTGAAACTGTGGAAACAACTTTGGAACTGGGTAACAAGCAGAGGTTGGAACAATTTGGAGTGCTCAGAAGACAGGAAAATGTGGAAAAATTTGGAACTCCCTAGAGATTTGTTGAATGGCTTTGACCAAAATGCTGATCATGAGATAGATAATGAAATGCAGGCTGAGGTAGTTTCAGGTGGAGATGAGGAACTTGGAAAGTGAAGCAAAGGTGACTCTTGTTATGTTTTAGCAAAGAGACTGGTGGCATTTTGCCCCTGCCCTAGAGATTTATGGAACTCTGAACTTGAGAGAGATTTAGAGTATCTGGTGGAAGAAATTTCCAAGCAGCAAAGCATTCAAGTTGTGACTTGGGTGCTGTTAATGGCATTCAGTTTTGAAAGGGAAACAGCATAAAAATTTGGAAATTTCGCAGCCCAATAATGCAAAATCTTTAAAGAAGAAATGAGAAAGAAAAGCTCATTTTCTGAGGAGAAATTCAAGCTGGCTGCAGATATCTGCATAAGTAAAGAGGAGCCAAATGTTAATCACCAAGGCAATGAGGAAAATGTCTACAGGGCATGTCAGAAACCTTCACGGCAGCAACCCCACCACCTCCACTCCCACCACAGGCCTAGGAGAAAAAACTGTTTCATGGGCCAGGCCCAGGGTCCCTCTGCTGTGTGCAATTTGGGGACTTGGTGCCCTGCATCCCAGCCACTCCAGCCATGACTAAAAGGGGCCAAGCAAGGTATAGTTCGGGCCATGCCTTCAGAGGTCGCAAGCCCCAAGACTTGGCAGCTTCCACGTGATTTTGGGCCTGTGGGTACACAGAAGTGAAGAATTGAGTGTTGGGAACCTCCACTTAGAGCTTTAAGAAAGAAATGCCTTGATGTCCAAGCAAAAGTTTGCTGCAGGGACAGGGCACTCATGGAGAACCTCTGCTAGGGCAGTGCACAAGGGAAATGTGGGGTGGGAGACCCCATACAGAGTCCCTACTGGGTCGCTGCCTAGTGAAGCTGTGAGAAGAGGGCTACTGTCCTCCAGACCCCAGAATGGTAGATCCACCAACAGCTTGCACGTGCAACTGGAAAAGCCACAGGCACTCAGCACCAGCCTGTAAAAGCAGCCAGGAGGGAGGCTGCACCCTGCAAAGCCACAGGGGCAGAGCTTCCCAAGACCATGGAAACCTAATTCTTGCATCAGTGTGTCTGGGATGTGAGACATGGAATCAAAGGAGATAATTTTGGAGCTTTAAGATTTAGCTGCCCCTCTGGATTTTGGATGTGCATGGCCTGTAGTCCCTTTGTTTTGGACAATTTCTCCCATTTGGAATGGCTGTATTTACCCAGTGCCTGCACCCCCACTGTATCTAGGAAGTAACTAAACTGCTTTTGATTATAGGCTCATAGGTGGAAGGGACTTTCCTTGCCTCGGATGAGACTTTAGACTGTCAACTTTTGAGTTAGTGCTGAAATGAGTTAAGACTTTTGGGGACTGTTAGGAAGGCATGATTGGTTTTTAAATGTGAAGATCTGAGATTTGGGAGGGGCCAGGGGTGGAATAATATGGTTTGGATGTGTCCCCACCCAAATCTCATCTTTATTGTCTTTATCAGCAGCATGAAAACAGACTAATAAACACTCTATCACCCAGGCTGGAGTGCAGTGGTGCAATCACAGCTCAATGTAATCTCAAACTCCTAGGGTCAAGCAATCCTCCCATCATAGTCTCCCAAGTCACTATGACTACAGGCATGTACCACCATGTCTGGCTAGATTTTTTTTATTTTTTATCAAGATAGAGTCTCACTCTGTTGCCCAGGCTGGCCTTGAACTACTGGCCTTCAGAGATACTCCTACCTTGGCCTCCCAAAGTGCTGGGATTACAGGCGTAAGCCATAGCACCTGGCCTCTGTTGTATTTTTACATCTTTGTCCTCAGCAATTAGCAACCGGGCTAGCATGCTGTATATACTTGACAAGCATTTGCTAGATGAAATGGAACTAACAAATAAGTTTAAATAAAAGATGTTAATATTGAACATACACACACACACACTCTCACTCTCTCTCTCTCTCTTTCTCTCTCTCTCTCTATTTCTTTGCTCTTCTATCCTTAAATGTACTTCCTAGATTAGACATACTCATTTAAAATAAAAACTTGCCAGGCACTGTGGTTCATGCTTGCAAACTCAGCACTTTGGGAGGCAAGGTGGATGGATAACAAGGTCAGGAGTTCAAGATCAGCCTGGCCAACATGGTGAAACCCCGTCTCTACTAAAAATACGAAAATTAGCCAGGTATGGTGGCATGTGCCTGTAATCCCAGCTACTCAAGACGCTGAGGCAGGAGAATTGCTTAAACCCGGGAGGTGGAAGTTGCAGTGAGCCAAGATCATGCACTTCAGTCTGGGTGACAAGAGCAAGACTCTGTCTCAAAAAATAAATAAATAAAATAAAACAAAATAAAAACTCAGGTTACTTATCAAGAATGTATTGCTTGACATTGTTAAGAAAATCAGAAAATAAGCCATGGACTGGAGAAAATATCTGTAAATCATGTATCTGATAAAGTACTGTAGTCAGAATATATAAAGAACTCTCAAGACTCAATAATTTAAAAAAAAAAACAATAAAAATTGGCAAAATATTTGAATAGGCATTTCTCCAAGAAGATCACAGAGATGACAAGCAAGCACATCAAAAATGCTCAACATCATTATTCATTGGGGAATGCACACTAAAAGCACAATGATACCAATTCACACTTATTAGAATGGATAAGAACCAAAAAACCTGACAATATCAAGTGCTGGTGAGAATGTGGGGCGACTGAAACACTGCTTATATGTTGGTGGAAATGCAAAATGGCTGGGCCACTTTGGAAAGCAAGTTGGCAGTTTCTTATGAAGTTAAACATGCATCTAGCATACACGCAGGCAATCTCACTCCAATTACCCCCTCAATATGAAAACTTTGTTCATACGAAATCCTGTATGAGAATATTTATAACAGCTTTATTTATAGTTGCCCCAAACTAAAAACAATCTAGATGTCCTTCAACTGGTGAATGGATAAACAAACTGTAGTACATTCATGTAAAGGAATACCATTCAACAATAAAAAAGGATGAACTACAAATTCACAGATGAATTCATGGATGAATTGGAAATACATTATGCTAAGTGAAAGAAACCAGATTCAAAAAGCTACATACTGAATGATTCCATTTATATGAAATTCTGGAAAAGGCAAAATATAGGGACAGAAAATAGATCAGTGGTTTCCAGAGGCTGGAGTAGGAGGAGGATGGACTACCAAAGTATACAAGAGAATCTTTGGGGTGGCTGCAAACTACGCATTTATTAAAACTCACATTAACTATAGAGTGAAAAAGTGCATTTTGCTTGATCACCTTATTATAAAAGAACAGATGCCCTTCAAGAAAAGATGGTGGCATTAAAACAAACACAGAGAATGAGTATCTTCTGAGATGGTTTATTTACAACTGACACAAGAGACAGAGGACTGGATTACATAACCTCTTAAGACTCCTCTGGTCAGACGCGATGGCTCACATCTATAATCCCAGCATTCTGGGAGGAGGAGGTCAACAGACTGCCTGAGCCCAGAAGTTCAAGACCAGCCTGGGCAATAAGGCAAAACCCTGTCATTCCAAAAATAAAAAGCAAAAATTAACTAGGTGTGGTGGCATGCACCTGTGGTCCCAGCTAGTCAGGAGGCTGAGATGGGAGAATCACTTGAGCCCAGGGGGTCAAGGCTGCAGTGAGCCATGAATCACCCCACTGCACTAAAGCCTGGGTGACAGTGAGACCCTGTCTCATTAAAAAAAAAAAAAAAATCCTTCAATCTCATGGTCCCCTGAGCACAAAGCTCCCAAAGCCTAGGAGCCACTGAGTTACAGCTATTGTCAACATGACATTTCCCACATTTCCAGTGGGAAGACATACCTTAACAATGTCCTTTTCTTTCATCCATGATGGAAAAGAGATGCCCTGGCTGAATATCTGAAATAACACTGATCTGAGAGCATCATAGTTATCTCTCTTTACTTGTCGAACACATTTAATATGATGCCGCCAAAATAGCTCCTCATAAGCCTATTAGCACAAAAAGAGAAACTTATTTGTTAATTCCATTGGACAAGAGAATAAAGAAAGTGAATTCACCGTATTTTCAGTGAGGTGTTCCTCCCAACTAAAGTGGACAACAGAAACAATGATAAATTATGAATATGACCGCATGTAATTTTAAAGTGGCTCTCATTTGTACAGGTATGCAACTTGCTACTTTAGATGATAAATCTTGGAAGCCCAGAGCCAGGGAAGATCACCTTGGGCAGATAAGGGATGTGACCTAATCACAGGGAAAAACTCTGTGTACTTTTAGGATGATCCTAAGTACTTTACATGTACTCTCTCCACCATTTTTGCTTTTGCTAGTGACAAGATTGGGCAGCACTGCTGGGGCTAATTACCAAGATTGGTCCAATGAAAATTCTAAAAATTCTCAAAATATTTTACATCAGGGTGTCTGATCTTTTCAAAGACAGTCTCCACTGCACATGCGGATGTTTCATAGGCCTGACCAGGAGCCAGCTGAAAGAGCACAATGCCTGAGTTTCCTGGAATTACAGACCTCCTCAACCTGAGTCCTTGAGGACACAAGCTCCAGGTTCAAGGCCCAAAGCCAAGGTCTAGCAGCTGTTTGGTTTTTGAGTTAGAGCCACAGTTGTTACTTGATTCACATTTTGGTACTGACAGATCTCTGGATTTAGAAAAGCAGAAGGGAATGTTTGTTTCTCGATTTTGACAGACAAATTCTATTTCTCCCATACCCTCTAAAAACAGACACACCTTCCTCATCAGCTTGGTACGGGGTGTCTCTCCTTTCCATTCTCTTGCACAGTAACTGAGTAAATCAACCTCTGCCTCCACACTGAGGTTCCCTGGACCAAATGAAAAATAAAAAGCAGTCAATTTTCCCTTTCTTCTCCTTTCTTGAACCCTCTCTGTACCTTAAAGAAATAAATGAATGAAAATATTTACTTTTGAATTTTCTCTGCAGATATCCAATCCACCTGAAAGGTAAGGGGAACAATAATATCAGAATTCTGCTTTGAATAGCAAGGATACATTTGAAATTCAAAGATGATATAGTGACCTACCATTTCAGCTTGTGCCCTGAATATAAATGTAGCCTCCTGAAGTAGCAGACAGCAGCCACCAGAAATGAAACTGCCAACATAACAAAGCCTTTTGCCATTCTCCAGATAGTGTCTAAGGCTTGGCTTGTAGCTAGTGTCCAGGAGTGAACTTGGTCACTTCCTATGAAAAAAAAAAAAAAAAAAAAAAGCACATCACGATTATACAAGTTTGCTTTAAAAGAAAAAAAATCAGAGAGAGATTGCATAATTTTACCTGCAAACTATCACTGATTTATATATTTTTAAAGTATTCAAAAATTCAATCCAAAAATTAAAGAAATGCCTGGTTCTCCTATAAAGAGCATCATATATAAGAACATCTTTCTTCCACAAAATTAAGAATAATAAACCTAAAGAGTATGGGCTTCAGAATCTCTCAGACTTGAACTCAAAACCTGCCTCTACTACTTTATCTAGATGTGTGACTATGGCAACCTAACTCCTCTTCTGAGTTTTCTTGACTGTACAATGAGTATGAAAACACCGACTCTGCTAGAGAAAGGTCGAACAAAATTTTTAAGCACTAGTACAATGCCTGCCACACACTTAGTTCTTGCTGACTATCTGAACTGAATCCCATGTACAATTACAGGGATTCAATTCAGACCCAAGTACACTGCAGGCAGTCAAACCAGGTGACACTTCTATATTAGTCCGTTCTCATGCTGCTAATAAAGACATATCTGAGACTGGGTAATTTATAAAAGAAAGAGGTTTAATTGACTCACAATTCAGCATGGCTAAGGAGATCTCAGGAAACTTACAATCATGGCAGAAGGGGATGCAAACACATCCTTCTTCACATGGCAGCAGGGAGAAGAAGTGCCAAGCAAAAAGGAGGAAAAGCCCTTTATAAAGCCATCAGATTTCATGAGAACTCACTATCATGAGAACAAGATGAGGGTAACTACCCCCATGATTCAATTACCTACTACTGGGCCCCTCCCATGACACATGGAGATTATGGGAACTATAATCCAAGATGAGATTTGGATGGGGACACAGTCAAACCATATCAGCCTCCAACATCCATTGCTGCCCATTTATATATTTTTGAATCATTATAGGCCATAACATATGACATCAATTTAGCAGCACAGAGCAAGTAACTCGGATAGCAGTCACACAGATATCATTGCCAGAAAGTAGACCACTTAAAAGGAGTCATGAGATTGATTTAGTGAGGCTGCATATGATATACACTATGATTCCTGATTTGACAAGAGATAAAACTAACAGGCCTAGAGAGTTCAAACATGCACTTACAATATTTTGCTATGTCCAGTAGATTCCTAATTATATTATGTTTGAGCACATAAAATGCTGAAATACATATGAGAAAGAGGACTTTGAATAATGACCAAACCTCTGAGGTTCATTGCAAAATAATTTCTTCCACAGCACATAATTTAGTAAAATTCCAGTGATTAACTATAGTAAAAGACTCATCAACACAGAATCTAAAATTTTAGCATCTTTTATCATCTGGATATTTGATGTGATATTTACACTCTCAATAAAGAAATAATTTGCCAGCAGATAAAGAAAAAAAAACTAGCAATTTAAAAAATACATTTATAATTACTTAAAAGGATATTTTCAAAAACAAGTGCTTATCTATTTAGGACAGTTGATTAGCTATTCAAATCATTATATATTTATTCCCACCTAGACATTTAGTAAACCTTTTTACTAAAAGGGTAATGCTATGCTGCCTTTATGTCTATAATTTGGATTTTTATTAATTCTGTTTGATTTTCCAACTTTAAAAATTCTGACACATACAAATATTTTTAGTGAATCTTTAAGTTCATGGAAAAACTACAATTTTGTCCATGTAATACATACATTCTTTTACTGTAGGTACAAACATTTTTTTAGAAAAATGGACAACATGATTTTAGTTTTTTCTTATCATAAAAATTGGACATCTTTTCATATCACTACACATAACTCTCCATTAATCTTTTTAATGATGCATAATATTTTAGTATAAACTGTCCTATATGTAAGCATTGCCTTTCTTTGAGACAGGGTCTTGTGCTGTTGCCCAGGCTGGAGCATGGAGCACAGTGGCATGATCATAGCTCACTATAACCTCAAACTCTTAGATTCAAGCGATCCTCCTGCCTCAGCCTAACACTGCCTTTTTGATAAACACCTGGATCATTTCCCATTTCTCACTCTTACAAACAATGCTGTGGCAAATATTCTTTTCTTACAAACAATGCTGTGGCAAATATTCTTTTCTAACAGCCCTTATAGCTTTTTAAAAAGGATAATTTCAAGAAAAGAAAATTCTAGGTCACAGAGTGCACACATTTTCAGTTTTGACAGGCACTGCCACAGACTCCCATCACACATATGAGAGCACCTATTTCCCTAAACCCCGATGTTGGTAAGATTTCTCACTTTAGGCTCCATTTATGAGGAAAGCTCTCCTGTCTGTACACTTCTTCTCTGAAGGCCTTTTGAAAGCATCTGCCTATTTCCCACAGGGTGGTGCGGGTGGACAAGAAGGGTTTGCAGTCACTAAAGTGAGGATGGCTGCTGCCCCCTCCACAGACACATGCTCTCATCTGTCACAGACTCCATCTAACCTGTTGCAGTTACCACCCAGGAACCTACCATTTGGCAGTTACCAACTAGCTTCTGCGAAATTTTGAGGTGAGACCCTGAAGCTGCGCCATCTCACCTGAGCACAGGGCCTCTCCTGTAGCTCCTCAGCATCCACGGGGACCCACTACAGATGATGGCTCTCCCCACTCACACATACTCTTCCTATCACATGCCCTTATCCTTAAACCTCAACCCCACCTACAATCCAAGAGATTGTGATATGATCAACCTGTCAGGAAAAAACCTAGAAGACACGCTTGCACTCCTGGTCTCCCTCTACCCAATGTGTCCATATTGTTTTGTCAAGTAACCCCAGCCAAGAAGGGCCAGGAAGCCTATTCATGGGGGTGCTGGTGGGGGTACCAGAGAACCAACTGGAGGTGGGTGGAAGGGTACTCTGCAGGACTTGTGAAGTCACATGAAAGCATGCCATGGCCATATAGCCATGTATAGGATCTATGTGAGCCATTCACTGATAACATTAGGAAGGAGGCTTCTGCATCAGAGGAGAGGAAGTACAGTGTTTTAGTAGGAAAGAGTATGACTTCACCAATAGCTACCATAGCTACAATTTAAGCTTTTATTATGTGCCAGCCCCTATTTTAAGTGTTTTACAGGAATTATTTCATTTAGTCCTGCGACCATGCCATGAGCAGGCAGTAAGAAGCCTCTGGAGTCTAACAGCATGGTTCCCATACTGGCACTGCACATTGTAGCATGTGATATGGGGCAAATGACTTCCCCTTTCCAAGCCTCCATTTCTGAATCTAGAAATGAAGACAGCAAATAGCAGAGTTTGGTGCACAGTGAGTGCTCAGTGCATGGTCACTCTTACTGTCATCCCACTGCACCACAACACAAGGAAGCACAGCAGGATCCACCTCTCAGGGCTGCTATGAGACTGAAAGCAAATGTTGGGAAAGCACTTAGCACAATACCTGACACATACCATAAGTACTCAATAAGCACTAACTGTTGTTTTTATTATTATTACTCTAGTAACCTTTATTTTGCAGAGAAAACTTCTAGGGGGAAAAAATTAAATAATTGCCCAATGGGACTCAGTCAGTAAGTAGAAGAGCCAGAATTAAAACCAGGAGCAATGTGATATGCTCTGGTATGAATGTGTCTCCAGTGTGTCCCACAGGTTAGTTTCATGTGTTGCAAACTTAATCATAAAATTCACATGATGATTAGAGGTGGGGCCTTTTGGAATCAATTAGGATTAGATAAGGCCATCAGCATGGGGCCCCCATGATGGGACTGGTACCTGATCTGCATGCTAATGCCCTCTCACCATGTGATGCCCTCCCCCATATTACAATGCAGCACGAAGGCCCTCACCAGATCTGGTGCCTGCGGTGTTCGTGGACTCACCGGCCCCAGAACTGTAAGAAGTAAACTTGTTTTCCTTATAAATCACCCAGTCTGTGGTATTCTGTTATAATAACAGAAAATGAACAAAGACAGGATGTCAGAGGTTGCCTCCTTTACCATTTGGCTGTCCTGCCTCTGAATTAGGGAACCCAGGAAATCTTCAAATTAGTATTGCTACAGCAAGTAAATTAAGACTCTTTAAAAAGAAAATTTTAAAAAATTTCTCCTTCCTGGGCTAATAACGATTACAACTAAAAAATGATACAGAAGAAAACACTGTAATTAGATATCTTACAAAACAGTGTCATGACAGTTCTGATGACCTCCAGCATCAAATCTCATTTCCCCAAACACAACTGAGATAAAATTGTGGACATCAGAAGATTCACAGGGGTCCCCCTTCCACCACCTTGCCAAGGAGAATTCTGGAGTCCCTGGCCCAGCTTCCCCACCTCATCCCTGGAGAGGGATGCCTGTGGAAGGGAGTCCTAATGCTTGGTGACTGGGACTCAGAGAAACAGGAAGGGAGAAAAGGTTCCACCTCCAGTCATTCCACATTAAAAAAAAAGA
The DNA here is from genome assembly GCA_963574635.1 of Cheracebus regulus. NCBI lineage: Eukaryota > Metazoa > Chordata > Mammalia > Primates > Pitheciidae > Cheracebus > Cheracebus regulus. The sequence continues at coordinate 21,668 of CAUYQU010098609.1, forward strand.
ACAAAAGGAGTGTATTGGGAGGGGGCAAGTTTTGGCAAAAAGAATCTTCAGGAAGTCCATGTTGCAAGGGGAAATGGAAAAGAGCAGTGTTGCCAGAAATTACGGATTTGATCCTCTTTAATGTGAAGAGACACGAAAACATGACATTTCTTTTCAATACTTTTGGACTGAACCACTTGGGTGATGGCTGAAACGAGACCATATACACAGCACAATCCATGTCTGTTATATTGCAAACTGTATTACCTAGGTCTCATATATCCCTCTAGTCATCAGCATTAATGCATGCTGGGACCCCGACTCACATAAGCAGAAGTAATGCTTCAGCAGTGAACATGTCCTAGAGGAATTACACCAGAACCTCTTGAAATCAACAAAGTGAGTATATCTGAAACTAAAATCTGATCTGTGATCACTCAAACTATCTATGGCAGATGAAACTGTTGGCCAGAACTACAAAAAAAAAAAAAAAAAAAAAAAAAAAACCTACCATTTTTGGTAATAAAATTCTACTTAGGCTTTTTTTTTTTTTTCCATTCTCTACAATATACCAAAGCTGAAGTAATTCAAACATTCAAACAGGAAACCAAATACACACACACACACACCCCAAAACCCTGAAAACAAAACTAAAAGACACTGAAGAGCCGGAAACCAAGTGATCATGCAGACAGCAGTTCTACCCCAGGAAACTGAGGCTCTAATTGTCCTGAACGTCACAGTCTCTCTATCTAATGGAAACGCAGCAGCATCTGGTTTGCCTCCAACTTCCAGAGTCTTTACTATGTCTACTTCCTCATAGGCCGGCTGCATAGTCCTCAACCTCATCTACTTTCTCTCCTGATCTTATTCATAGTATATACAATATCAGTAGCACCATGCTTTCTCTCTACACACAGACTCTGTCACCTGCACCTAGCCCACTGACTTTCTCCTGAAGCAGAAGTGGTCTTTCAAGGGCTAGGAGGACATAAAGGCAATTTAATTTAGATGTCTGAGGAAGCAGAGGAAGTGAAGAAGTATACATACAGTGCAATCACCTGGCTAAAAGAACTTAAGGTAGAAGTACTACATTCAATAAACATATCAGATATTTCTATCTGCTTCAATGCCCTATTATGGTTAGTTAGCAAAAGGTGAAGATAGTGGTGAAGAGAGGTTGATGGAATAGGAAGGAACTCAAGGGAGGGGTGAGAAAGGACTCTCTCAAGATGGGGGTGGGTGAGCAAGCAGAGGACACAGACACTTCTGAGGTGCTGGGGAAACTTCACACTTTTCTGAGCTGTGCCTTGGAACCCTGCTCCCTTTGAAAAGGTGTGGCTTTTGGGTCATTTGTAATCAAGAGCAGGAAGCACTTCACAGAGGAATAAACTGAAGCCAATGGAAAAGGCAGGCAAAGACAGGCTGGGGAGGCCTCCTCTCCCACCCTTCCCCAGACCCCTCAACTCTTCCTCACACTTCTTCCCACCTGGGCTGGGTGCTGGGCAGGGAGGCAGTGATGTGCAAGACACACTCCCTGCCCACAGGGAGCCCCTGGCCTGGGGACACAGTATTTCTTGTCAGCTGGTCGAGTGAGCATCTCCATTCCCCAGTACAGCACCTCTCTCAGAGGCTTTTAGTTTCTCCTTAGGCCTCAGTGTGACTGCAGGGAAAGGCTGGGAGCCTTTAGTATGGGAACTCATTGCGTAATTCTGAGAAACTCAGCTCAAGAATAAAGCAAAATATTGTACATTAGTCTAAACAAATAAGCACTACACAAACAGAAGGAAAAACGCACAGAACAAATCCTGTTAGGCCATCAAGCTTTCTAAGTAATTTGGAGCACATGGAGATTCAAGAGATTTCTAGAAGTTAGCACAGCAGTGTAAAAGAGTAAGTTTAAATTGCCTTGGTTCTTGCAAAATCATAGATTAGTTGGTTGTTTTTATACCAGTTATGGGGAAAATATTCAGAAAAAAAAACCCTCCTAATAAATCCCTGAAATTTAAACTCAAAGGATCTTCTGAACTTTTCTATTTCAGGTATTAATTCTGCTCGATAAGAAATGACAGCCTTCCATTTGGTAGAATACCATAACCAACAACTACAAGATCAATATCACTGAGAAAGAAAACCACCAAGTGGGAGGATTTTATCTTGAAAGTCATGACCACTAAGACATTCAACGGTAGCCTGTCATGCAACCCACTTATGCTGTCAGCACCATCCCCCCACGATGGGACACGCTGCCCCCAAGGCTCCCATTAAACTGTAAGTATCAATAAATATGACAGAAAGCAGCTCCTGGCCAAACACTGAGAGGATTGTGTGTGTCTCTCTGTGTGTGTGTGTGTGTGTGTGTGTGTGTGTGTGTGTGTGTGTGTGTGTGTGTGTGTTAAATAACATCACAGCTCAGAGTCATTTTTCTTTTTGACTGAGCACATCTTCTAGAGGTGTTGAATGCAACCCATCATTTTAAAGGTAAGTTTCATTTTCTACTCGTGGCATTTAAAAAATCCACCCAACTATAAAACCATAAAAGCTATAGATGGGATAGGCTACTACTGAAGAGGAAGTTGTAGTTCCTTCCTCGTGGAGTCACAGAACTACAGCACTGCCTCCAGCTACAACGGCCTCCCCAGCCTGGGAGAGACAACTCATTTGGCAAAAATGAGCAATGGACTCTTGTCTTCATTCTGTCATTTTCTAGCTGCAGGACTAATCACTTAGCCTTCATGACCCCAATAAGGTAACCCAATGGCCAAAAAGTGGTGATAGCATGGGGTTGGAGCAAAATTAAACAAAAAAGCACTATCCAAATGTAAACCATTTGACCACCATCTCCCACCATCTGTCATCCAACCAGTGCTTACATACCTCTCAGCTGGGAACTCACTCCATCTTGTGGAGCCCATTTCCTTTTTTCCTTTTTTGGAAAGTTTCTCTCTTTATTGATCAACTTTGATCATTAGTCTATGAACACAGATTAAGCTCCTCCTATAGGCTCAGCACAGTGCCAAGAGATGATGCTATAATTATGAATGCAACAGACTGGATTCTCCTGGCAGGGTCTCACAGACTCCTAGTGGGAACAGAGCATCACTGAGGCAACACTCCAGAGGAAAGGAGTGCAGTTCCACCAGCACTATAACAAGGGAATCCGACCTAGACAGGGTGGGGAATGCTTCCCTAGGATGTGAGGCTGAGCCGAGATCCAAGGTTGGACAGGAGCTTGCAAGACAAGGAAAGTGAGGGGAGGCTGGAGAGGCCTGAAGGTCCCATTCAAGAGGCTGATGTTTAACTGAAGAGCATGGGAAGGCTGTGAAAGTTTTAAGCAAGAGACTCAGGTGTTCAGATCTGTAACCACCCTGGAATCTATTGCCTGGGGTTACGAAGAACAAGTCTGATTCCTCTTGCATATGATGACATTTTACATCTTTCATGGAATTGCAGAATGCTTTGGGCTAAAGGCACCAGAATTCTACTTGTTCTTTTAGGCTTCCCAGAGCACTCTCTCAGCAATATGTCCACATTGCAGGCCAGTTCGGTGCATTCATGTCTGTTTCCTACTAGCCTACATACACCTCTAAGGCAAATTCTGAATCTTAATTCACTGTGGATCTGGTCATCTGATGAGCTGTCACAGGAATACTTCATTTTTTGAGGTGAAGAAACTGAAGCTCAGAGAAAACTGGAAGTCTGAACTTGAACCCCATGTTCTGATGTAGAGCAGTGCCCTCTGAACTAACTACTGTACATCACTGCCTTCCTCTGGGTAATTCTCTTTGAAGTTCTATCATTTCCATCATTTCCACTCTGCATCTCTCTCTCTTCTAGGTTAGACAGCTCCTGTTTTCTCAGCCAATCCCTACGTGACATGTTTGGGGAGTCTCTTCGTGGTCCTGGTCACTCTTTTTTTTTTTTTTTTTTTTTTTTATAAACATTTTTTTTTTTTTTAGAATAAAAAGAATGAAAGAGAGAAAGGAAGAGGAAGAGATTTTAGAAAAAGAGAGAAAAGGAGAAAGAAAGAAACAGCAAAAGAAAGAAAAAATGAAAGAGAAAGAGGAAGAGATTTTAGA
>CAUYQU010098612.1:0-13801 GCA_963574635.1 Cheracebus regulus
AAGGACTTCATGACTAAAACACCAAAAGCACTGGCAACAAAAGCCAAAATAGACAAATGGGATCTAATTAAACTCCAGAGCTTCCATACAGCAAAAGAAACAATCATTAGAGTGAACCAGAAACCAACAGAATGGGAAAAATTTTTTGGAATCTACCCATCTGACAAAAGGCTAATATCCAGAATCTACAAGGAACTAAAACAGATTTACAAGAAAAAAACAAACAAACCCATTCATAAGTGGGTAAAGGACATGAGAAGACACTTTTCAAAAGGAAACATATATGAGGCCAACAAACATATGAAAAAATGCTCATCATCACTGGTCATTAGAGAAATGCAAATCAAAATCACATTGAGATACCAACTCATGCCAGTTAGAATGGTGATCATTAAACAATCTGGAGACAACAGATGCTGGATAGGATGTGGAGAAATAGGAATGCTTTTACACTGTTGGTGGGAGTGTAAATTAGTTCAACCATTGTGGAAGACAGTGTGATGATTCCTCAAGGATCTAGAAACAGAAATACCATTTGACCCAGCAATCCCACTACTGGGTATATACCCAAAGGATTATACATCATTCCGTTATAAAGACACATGCACATGTATGTTTATTACAGCACTGTCAACGAGAGCATAGACTTGGAACCAACCCAAATGCCTATTAAGGATAGACTGGATAAAGAAAATGTGGCACATATATACCATGGAATATTATGAAGCCATAAAAAAAAGGATGAGTTCATGTCCTTGCAGGGTCATGGATGAAGCTGGAAACCATCATTCTCAGCAACTGACACAAGAACAGAAAACAAAACACTGTATGTTCTCACTCATGAATGGATGTTGAACAATGAGAACACATGGACACAGGGAGGGGAACATCACACACTGGGGCCTGTTGGCAGGTGGAGGGGTTAGGGAAGGGATAACAGGGGGTGGGGCGATTGGGGAGAGATAACATTAGGAGAAATACCTAATATTGGTATGGGGGGATGGGTTCAGCAAACCACCATGGCATGTGTGTACCTTTGTAACAATCCTGCACAACCTGAACATGTACCCCAGAACTTCGAGTATGATAATAAAAAACAGATAAAAAAGGGGTTTACCATAACCCTGCAAACAACACATATATGTGTGTGCATATTCTTTTAATACACATGAAGCAGAGGAAGTTAAAAAAAAGTAACAGCTCACAGCAGAATTATTTGCCTCTATTCTGAAACTGTGTATGAAAAAAGTAAAGCTTATTGGTAGTGGGCAAATAGCTCTATAAAATTGTTTATATGTATTTTCGATGTCTATATTAATAAAAAATGAGTTATTTTACATAGAAATAGTAAAATATTTTCACAGTTTGTGTTACTGATTTAATGTATTGTGACTTTGACACTTTATTTTTCCTTGTGACATTGAAATTACGAGATCGTCCCATTTTGATGGGAAGCAAAGAAATTGTGTGGCTGTGTGTTCTTGGATCTCCCCACTTTGACTCACCTTTACACACTACAACATTTACCATGTTTGGGCCCCTACTTGCTTAATTCTGTCTATGGATAATTAATGGTCCATCTCTTTTCTTTCTTGGTGATTTCTCACTCCTTAACTGCTACAATCTGACTATCCCTACTTTCATTCTGAGAGAGGCTGCCCTCCCTGGGCTTTGTGGCTCTGTGGCTATGTGGTTTTGCTCCATGCAACTACGTGCTCTAGACAACTCCTTACAACTCTTGGGCCAATTAGGAAATGGATGTGACTATTCCTAATCGTTTTCATATATTCCTTTCACTTTCATTACACATTAACCACATATTGATATATTTCCTTTTGAATTTGGGTTAGAGTCAGTGTTTCATCATTCTGTACCATCTTCCTTATGATCCAAAGTTTTCTAACCATTTATTTATCTGGTGAAACTCTGCTCAAGGGGAGGATAATTATTTATTCTTCCATGTCTCAAAACAGAAAAGTGACCACTCTGGAGGGTGGTTTGACTCATTGTTAATTTATAATGAAAAATCAGGTAATTTAAAACACTTCCTGAAAAACATATTGCCTTGTTGTCTGTTTTCTCCCTAACTTCCCATGATGGCTATTTCTAGTGAGTGGAGTGGATCGGTATTGTGGGGGCAGTCTCTTCTAGTTGCAGGGCATAAGTTGGTGCAGTGTTTAAAGATAATTTTAAACAAAAAATCAAGCCAGCTAAATGTCAATCTTTTGTTATTACTAGTATTTTCCCACAAGTCTAAACAATGTCAGTAATAAAATATTTATCCTACTCTAACAGATTTTCTCCCATACCACCTATCCCCCCTCAGAAAACCACTTGCTATTTCAAACCTTTTTCAAATTGATCAAATACCTGAAAAATCACCTCAGAAATTATAGCAGTTGACTTTATCTCTTATTTTAGAGAGGAATACTGTTATTGTAGCTAACCTATATAGTTCAGTTATGTCAGTGGTTATATTAATTAATTTACCTGTATCATTTCTTTTAATCTTTGCTATAAATCTTTGACCTATATTCTACTGATAGTCCCATTTTACAGCTAACAATCATTGATGCACCATGAGTTGTACCTTGCTGAGGATCAATTATTAGATATTAAAGCACAAGTGTGAACTTCCAGTTCCTGATGTCAGAACTGTATTTCTTAAACATTATGCTCTACCATTCTTAGCCCATTCGTTCTGAAAACCTTTAACTGATCTAGATCAAATCCCCAAACCTGCCAGGATCTAAACCTATACATTTGTCTATTTCTCCTGTGATAGGAGAGAAAAATTTTCAGCTCTTATATAAGGCCAATTTCTCTACCTGTGCCCAGAAGGAATACCCATATAATTTTCCCTCATCCTCAGAAACCATGCACCAACTGTTGTCTTTAATTGAAGGTCTCTCCCTAGCGTACAAATCATCAGTACTTATTGCATCATTACTCATAAGAATGATTGAAAACTTCTGAAAATTATATTCTTTATAAAAGGCCATAAAATATTTTATTTAATTTTGAATATGTAAACTGTGATGTCACTCTATATGCTAGCTGTGATTATATCAGATTACTTAGACTATTATTGTTAGTCAAATTTAAACAGAGTCACAAGTAAGTATTTTGGCTTAAAAATATGTATAACTAATCTCTGTATTAACACAAATGTTACACAGATTTTTTATTTTGTTCTGTGAAATGGAAAAAATGACATTATTCCATTCAAACAGGAAGCATCAGCTCTGAGTTAGTGTTTAGGATGGACATGGAGGAGAAGGAGATATCCCAGAATTGATCAGAACTCATCTATTAGAGAAAATGTAGTAACAAAGCTTATAAAGAATTTATTTATTGTGAAAACTGGGTCTGGAAGGAGAAAAGACATAAAATGGTGTGAAGCAAAACAGTGTCAGGACATGGCAGTCCTCCTTTCTCCATGGCAGGATGGCCCTTGATACATATAGAAATGTTTATTTCCTAATGACCCAAGGTAAAGGTGATTCACCATTCAAAGGTAAAAGCAGCTTACTACTGAAATCAAGAATATTTTAGAAAAGCTTTTGTCAGGTATTTTTGGAATAATGAAGTTATTTACAAAAATATGGAAAATAAAAAAAGTAACAAAAAGGCTAAATGTCATGACCAGAAGACCTACAGATCTGAAAAAATCTATAGTTTAAATTTATTAAATCTAATGTTAAAAATAATATGTTGGCAAGTATAATGTAGGTGTTGATACACATTCAGCCATGATTTTTTTTGTAATGGTGAAACACCATAGACAGCTGAAATATTCATCAATAGAAGAATGATTAAATAAATTAGAGGACATTTATACTGTGGGATACTTTTCAGCCATTAAAAACAAATAGTTAGATGTGGCAGATTGTATTAGTGTTTAAAATGGTCCCTGCTTATTCTAAAATACTTACTGGCCCTACTGATGGCAAACTTGGTCGTAAGCCTTGCTTTGCCAGTGAAATGTGAGGAGAAATAATATGTGCCATTTCATAAAGAGGCCTTAAGAGTCAGTGCATCCTGACTCTATTTTTTCTGTAAAGACAACCATTGTCACAGATTTGGCCTGCTCCATAGTCTGAGTCCGACAGTAGAATTTAGGGAGTAGAGTAGTAGCTCCTCCTAGGTGGATGCAGCATGAGTGAGAAAGAAACCAATGTAATTGACTTACAATAATTAAGTTGACATACCATAATTAGATTGACTTACCATAATTATATTGGTTTTTCTAAAATTATAGAATCATTTGTTATTAGCACAGCACAACTCATCCTAGACTGATTGATAATGAAGATTTGCCTGTACATACATGATGATTCCTACTGTTGAGTAGTGGTGGAATGTAGTGTCAAACATGGTGGTTAGATCTTGCAACTCCTTCAGAATATTATAGATACAATTTTCCTCCATGACATCATTCCTAGCATGTCTCGTGTTGGTTTATGCTATGCCTTAGCCCTAGTTATAGGCCCAGTAAACCATATAAGAAGAGATGTAAGTCCTGAAGAGAGCAGATATTGCTCTGTGGGACAGAGGCCTCCACATTCTCTTCCATCAAAGGAGAGATTGTTGCTACTACTTACTAGGAAGGGCTGTGCCACATCTTCAGATTCAGAAGATTCCAAAGATTCATGGAAATGAAAATCTTCACAGGCACCCACACAGATGCCTCCACCGTAGGAACTAAGGATTTTTTCAACCCACTCCCTGACCTTGTCAAAATAGACAACTGTTTTATTTTAGCATTTAACTGCCCTTGATGGCCAGTCTCTGACTTGAATCCTGTGCTTGGACTTTTTCCATTTACCCACACAAGATGATGAAAGCTTATTAAAGAGGCCTTCACATTTCATATCTTGATTTTCATTCTCTGTTACTGTGAGCTGTTAATTATCTTTCTGTGCTGTGTTGAAAACCTGATACATTTTACCTGTCAATTAATTCCTTTCTTTTGGTACACTAGTACATCCATGGCACAAGTGTTAGTGAGAATTTTTTTAAACAGCTGGACCTTATCCTCAGGATATAAGCTTTCTTTAGAGGGTGATGAAAATATTTTTAAATTAGCTTGTCCTTATTGCTACACAACTCCATGAATATATAAAAAATGTTAAATGTTGTATTTTTAAGTGATAATGTATAAAACATGTGATTTATATCTCAATAAACCTGCTTAGTCACCTTAGAAAAATATGCATTATAAAAATTATGGTGATTTAAATATAATGATATTCTATTACCTATTAAGTATTTATGTCTTCCAAATATTGTACACTATTATTCCTCAGAAAATATGTATTTTATGTGGAGGTTCAATATCCTTTCCATAAGCTTTTAAAATTATATTTTATTTTTAATTCACACATAATAATTGTGTATATTTATCAGGTACAGTGTGATGTTGCAATGCATATTTACACTGGGCAATAACTACATTAGGGTAATTAGCATATCTATTACCATAAACTTTTATCATTCCATTGTGTAAGAAACAGTCAAAATTCCTGCCTCAGCACCCCGAGTAGTTAGGATTACAGGCGCTCACCGCCAAGCCCAGCTAATTTTTTTTTTGAGACAGAGTCTCACTCTGTCACCCAGGCTGGAGTGCAGTGGTGCAATCTCGACTCACTGCAACATCTGCCTCCCGAGTTCTCACAATTCTCCTGCCTCAGCCTCCCGAGTAGCTGGGACTGCAGGTGTGTGCCACCATGCCCAGCTAATTTTTGTATTTTCAGTAGAGACGGGGTTTCACCATGTTGGCCAGGATGGTCTCAATTTCTTGACCTTATAATTCACCTGCCTTAGCCTCCAAAAGTGCTGGGATTATAGGCGTGAGCCACTGAGCCCAGCCTGGACCTTGCTGCTTTACCCAACTTGCTACTGTGTGTCTTTTAAGAGGTGTGTTTAGCCTATTTACATTCAAGGTTAATACCAGTATGTGAGAACTTGATCTTGTCATTGTGCTGTTGCCTGATTGTTATGCATAGTTGGTTGTAGAATTATTTCATAGTGTCAGTGGGCTATATACTTAAGTATGTTTTTGTGACGGCAGATATCATTCTTTCATTTCCATGTTTAGGACTCCCTAAGGACCACTCCTAAGGTAGGTCTGGGGGTAATGAATTCCTTTAGCATTTGTTTGTGTGAAAGAGATTTTATTTCTTTTATGCTTATGAAGCTTACTTTTGCTGCATATGAAATTCTTGGCTGAAATTTCTTTTTTTTTTAAGGGTGCCGAAAATAGTCCCCTAATCTCTTCTGTCTTGTAGGGTTTGTGCTGAAAGTTCTACTGTTAGTCTGATGACGTTCCATTTGTACATGACCTCCCCCTTCTCTAGCTGCTTTTAAGATTTTTATTTTTGCATTGATTAAATTTGGGAATCTGACGACTATGTGTCTTGAAGATGGTCACCTTTGGTGTATTCCTAAGGGGTTCTCTGAAGTTTCTAAATATGCATGTCAACTTCTTAGGCTAGGTTGGGAAAACTCTCATGGAAAATATTCATAAATATGTTTTCCAACTTTGTTCTCTCTCTTTCAGGAATGCCAATGAGTCATAAATTTTATCTCTTTACATAATCCTATGTTTCTCAGAAATTTTGTTCCTCTTTTGGTTCTTTGTTTTCTTAAAAAAATATTTGTCTGCACATGTTGATTCAAAGGAGTCATCTTTGAGCTCTGAGATTCTATTCTCGGCTTGGTCTATTTTGCTATTAATTTTTCCAGTTGTATTCTAAAATTCCTGTAGTATTGTTTCACTTCAAGTGATTCAATTTGGTTATTTTTTAAAATGGCTATGTTGTCTTTCAACTCTTCATCTGTTTTACTGTGTTCCTTAAATTTTTCCTACACGTTGATGTACTTTCTTACCATCCATATTTTAAATTTTATAGCTGCAATTTCAGCCATTTTTGTCCGGTTAAGAATCATTGCTGGGGAGCTAGTATGGCCACTTGGAGGTAAGAAGCCACTCCTACTTTTAGAGGTTTCCAGAATTCTGCTGTTTTTTTTCTTATCTGTGTGGGAGATTTTCCTTTAATTTTTGAAGTTGCTGTACTTCAGGTGGGGCTTTTTGCTTTTATATTCTTTGATGTCCCTTAGTGTTTGACACTGGTATAAGTTGGGTTTAGTCAATTGTCTTAGTTTCTTGGTCTTTCTGGTGGGCACAGCTCAGTTCAGCACTCCTGGGCTACATGCTCTAATACTGGGAGCCTGGGACCAGGTTTGTGGCTTTATTCTCTGGCTTCTTGAAGTTAAGTACTCATTGCACTGAAGTGGCCAAGGTGTTCCCAGTCTACTAACAGCAACACTCTGACAGACACTTGCAGCAAAGGCGCTCTGGTGGGGTGGCACTAGGCCCCTGCTCATGTGTGCACCTATGGGGTAGTAAAGGTTCCATTACTGTGCACGTGCTCATGGGGTGGTGGGGGAAGTTATGGACTAGGGTGCACTGTCAGAGGAAGACTGCTGGTCAGTGTACATTGGAAGGGGAGGGTTGTGGGTGGGTATTTGCTCATGGGGGAGAATGTTGGCAGGGGTCTATCTGCAAAAGCACTTTGATGGTTACTTGGGATCTGCTGGTGAAAGTCTATGGTAGTGGCTGCTGGCAATTTGAGGATGCACTGCATGTGAGTGTGGCCAGGTTGGGACCCTGGTAATGGCCGGCAGTCAGGAAGGCACTCAGACCAGGCTGGCCCTATCCCATGGGCAAGAGAGCTCTGTTCTGTCCAGATTCAGCAGCCAACAAAGGCTAGAATCACCTAAACAGAATGGGCAGCCTTGAGGGATGGGTGCCTATGGCTGTGCTCCAGGGCAGCCATTTCTATTCCAAACCCTCTATACTGCACATAAGTTGAAGTTCTGTCTCTGAACTCTCTGAGGACGTCTTCCTGCCAGCTCAGTTGTCCATGGGTGTTGCGGGTTCCCCCAAAGTGAGGATGCCAGAGGTCCATGGCAAGAGTGGCCACTCCATGCTCATTTCACTCACTTCCTCTCTAGGAGCTGCTTAGGGCCAGGAATGAGTCCTGGGGTTCAGCACCCCTGTGCAGGATTCCCAGCTTTCTCCCTTTTCAGCTCAGGGTCTATATCGCCCTTCTGTCCACTCTCAATGCCTTCCTTCTGGATATCTGTTTGGAGTGTGCTGGACCATTTGGTGGTCTGGTCTGTCTTGATGAGAGAAGTCATTGAAACTAAAATTTAAAAAGTATATTCTGTGTGGGAAAAAAGCATATCTGGAATTGAGATGAACATAATTTTGAACATTATTCAACATATAGCTTCTTTAAGGAGTCTAATTTTAAAAACAATTTTAGAATACTAAATTTTAAAAAGCAGAATATCAAACTGCAAAAAAATATGAGTATGGAATTGAGGAGAGTTCAATTATGGGAGTTGTTCTGTAAAAAGTTTCTAAAGGAAAAGAATTTGGATATGGAACTTGAAGATCATGTTCAACTTGGAAAGGTACAGTGAAGGAAAAAATTAGGTATTCTAGGCTAGTCTTTACAAGTGACGAAATACAAACAGAATGAGGAAATTGTTGAAAATTATGCTGGTAATTATGATTAAGATCAGCTAATACTTATTGACCAGTTCCTTTTTTTCCCAAAACAATTTCTAAGTGCATTACTTACATTATCTCAGTACTCTCATCAATTCTATGGGACAGGTACTATTATTATTTTCATTTCAATGGTTAAGACTACTATGCTTGAATGGTCAAATCACATTCTAGTAAATTATAGAGCCAAGGTATCAGGCCACACGTGTATAACTGCAGAGTTCATTCTCTTTCCAACATTGTAGTCTATATTCTTATTCTAATCATATTAAGATAGGCTTTGGGTAAGAATATCCTGAGACACTAATAAAACTGGTATATAGTATTTTCTTGTATTATAATTATGGATTACTTATTTTTGAACCTTTATATGAAATCAGGTGATTAAGGACCAGAATTATGTTTTACTCATCTCTGTATCACTTACATCTTCCATTATATTATCTTTCACACAAAAAAAGTTGAGAAATTCTTGTTGGATTTAATGTACTTATCAAAGATAATGCTTGTAATGTGAAAATAACATTTGTAGAGGAGTCACTGTTTTTGAAAAGGATGCCCAAGGAATTGATATTATTATGCTAGATAATTAAAAGTCAAGGTCTTTTAAAATAAAACCTAATATAATAATATGACTAAAATATTAAGTATTTAAATAGAATAACCAAGTAATTTTCTCTAAGAATACCTAAAGAAACAAACTTGAGAAGCTATAGACTGGGTGGTCACTAACTTCTAATCCATATAATTTTAGAGTTACTCTTTCATGGAAACTATCTTTGATTTGATAAAGGAAGAAAATTTTATAATTTGATAGACAGGACTGTTTCAAAATATTTAGAAAAGAATCTGAGGATATAAAGTGGAACAAGACAACTGTTTTGCTAGAGTATATCATATATCAAATAATATTCAGAAGTTATAGTGGACTCAATACTCTTAGAGATCAATATACTCCTGGTGATGTAACACATGGCATTAACAAAACAAAACAAATCAAAACAGAACACATGACAAAAAAGATACTTGATTCAAAAACAAAATAAACATTTTCTTGTATCAGAAGCAAGAAAATTTAAAGTAGAAGATTGCTCTTTACTGAACTTTAACACAGTCAGGAGCCTGGGATTCAGATTTGGATATCTATAAGAAAAAAAAAAATGCTTAGGCAACATACCACTGGACCCAAGTTCATGGGTTAAAGTGAAGACTACGTTGGGACTTTGCTTCTCATAAAATAATCCCCAGTATCCCCAAAATTCACACCTGGGAACAACTCACAAAATTTAATACATTTTTAGGATATAATCTGTATATGAGATAAGCTACTATCTTGTTGAATGAATATCTGACAGTCACACTATCTCCCATAAAAACAGTCCTAAAATTCTAATGTAAGGTATGTATTTTGACAGTGGAAACTCAGAACCAAGCTAATGTAACACACTCTCACTCAGCAGGTATAGGTAAGCATAGTGGAAGAGAGACACAAGAATTAAAGCATCAAACAGAAAACTAAGGGATCAAACTAAAACTTCCTCACAAAGTAAGACTTTAAATCATTTTCTAATATATATAAAATTTCTTATTTTAAAGACCATAGTAAATAAATTAGCCAGGCATGGTGGCAGGCACTGTAATCCCAGCTACTCATGAGGCTGAGGCAGAAGAATAGCTTGAACCCGGGAGGTGGAGGTTGCAGTGAGCCGAGGTCATACCACTACACTCCAGCTCTGACAACAAGAGTGAAACTCCATTTCAAAATAAATAAATAAATTAATTTAAAAATTTAAAAAAATCAGACAAAGATTCACTGCAAGGGAAATCAATGTTATGGACCAAGGTAACAAGATTTCAATATGATATGTAGGAAGCTCAAAGACACAAATGAAATAATAGCATTCAAAACAGAAGACTAATGAATATGAAACATTTCCAGAGTGAAAAAAGATATGACTAGGTCCTATAAAAAAACAATTCTGAAATTTGGGGGAAAATATGGCTATTGAAGTAATACAAAATTCACTGTATGTGAAGTGAATTTTGTCTAGCTATTACTGAGAAATAAATTATGTCATGGAAGAAAATAATGAAGAATATGTTAAAAATATATGCAAAGACACAAACATATGCAGAGACACAAACATATGCATATACTCGCTTTTGCCACCTTGAAATAACTTTTTATTGTGTCATATTTATGGAATTGGACAAACAACACTTCTATCCCAACAAACCCCTAATCAATACAAAATGCAAAACTGTTATCCGTAGACTTAACATTCTGTATTGAAATAATAAACATTATGGATTGGAACATATTTCCCCAGAATATGCTTTAAAGCTATCCTGGTGGAAAAAAAAATTTTTTAATGATTCTTGGGAAATAAAAGATAAACCACAAAATGATAGGAAATTTCTTCTAAAACACTGAATAGTTTTTTAACAGCTAATTTGAACTATAGCATTACATTTTAACTAGAAATAAAGATGTAGTTGTTTACAGCAGTAAATATTTGGCAAGCTTTAATTAACGCAAAAAACTAAGCCAAGTGTGAATGTATTCCTTTAACAAGTTAAATCATATTTTCTCCCTGTATCCTGTTTTCCATCTGGCAGGGTTGAATATAAGATTATTGTTTAAACAGATCACATTATATGTCTTACACAGCTAGCATTTCTTTTTCCTGTGAATGTGAAAATATATACCACGTTTTTATACTCTGGACCAAAAAAAAAGGAAATTATAATTTTGATCTTTTAAAAAGAAATGGCCCAGTGCAGTGCCTCTTGCCTGTAATCATAGCACATTGAAAGCCTGAGGCAGGAGCATAGCTTGAGGCCAGGAGTTTGGGCAACAGAGCAAGACTCCATATCTACAAAAATTTTTTTAAAAGATAGCCTGGGATGGTGATGTGTGTCTGTATTCCTAGGTATGCTAGAGGCTGAGGTAGGATTGCTTGAGCCTAGGTGTTCAAGGCTACAGTGAGCTATGATCAAGTCACTGTACTCCAGCTTGGGAGACACAGTGATACCCCATCTCTATTAAAGAAAAATAATAATATAAGAAAAAAAGCCAAAAAAAGATTTTTTTCCCCCTACATTCAGAGAAGAGAAATGAAAGTGTTTACAATCTCAGAGATCATATCTTTGGTAATTGGGCAGGTCTGGGTGAAAATACCAACAGCAGTGTTTCTGATGAAATTACTAACCTTTCTTAATGATTTCACAATATATTATTTTTCATAGCTTCTCTTCTAAGAACAATGATGTTCTTTAAAGCATGATTACTTAATTGCCTGCCTAGGGGGCTGAATTATCTGGTGAAAACTGTAGTCTTCTGGAAATAAAAATGCATTTATGATTAAATCATTGAATAAACATGCTTTGCTTATTGAGATCCAAGTCATTTCTTCACTTACATTGTAAACCCAAAGAACTTGGCTTTATTATCTTTTCTCAGAAAGGGGAATTTGAAAAGACATAGTTGATGGAGAAGATCCTGAGTTTTAGCAATAATTAGTTAGAACTTAAATCTCAGCTTTGCAACTTAGCATTTGTGTGGCAATGGAGAAATAAAATCAACTGTTCAATCCTCATGTTTGTCATCTACAAAACTCGGATTATAATATTTGCCTTGCAGAGTACATATGACCATCAAATAAAATAATGTGTTAAAACACTGTGTACTGTCTATGTATGTTACCCTTATCGAAATGCGCATTCTACATTGCACAAAACTTCCATTAAGCATGCATCAATAAGCATTTACATGTGCTCACAAGTTTATGCATCTTCAAAATGGATGTTATTGGGGCTACACATGATTGAAATCAGTTAGGCTTATTCAGGAATATGTGGTTAGTTGGCAGGAAAATGAGGGATCACTTGGTCTCAGATGCCTTTAGCTGGAATGATTTGGCTCTGCTCCATGTGGTTCCATCATCCAGCATGCTAGCTGGCACATGTTCTCCTAGTGATGGTGGTGCTAATGGGAGGGATGTGGTGTCTGAGAGTGAAGGTGGGGGTGCACAAGGCCTCTTGAGCCTGGACGTAACCTGGCACACAATTATTTCTGCTGCTTTCTATTGGCCAACACAACTCATAGGGCCAGCTCTAATTTGAAGAGTGGAGAAATAGACTCCACTTCTTAGGATGGTTTGCAAATTTCACTAAAAGGGGCATAAATACAGAGGGAAAGATTCAGGTCTATACTTGCAATAAATCTATTAGAATCTGGTGGAAAGGAAGCAATCAGAAACAGAATAATTCTAATATCTCTGTATAAACACTATGCATAAATTAGCTGCTATATCCCTCAAAAAGGGCAATACTGGATGCACAACTGAATTCAGAATGTAGAGTACTGGACTTTTTAAAGGAGTACATTATGAGGTTATTTCCACTTAATAATTTCAAAAATTTTCTTTCATCTGGAATAAAGATTCTCTTGTGTATCTCTCACTAGGCTACCTCTACAGTCTACTCTCATCTCTCTCACCAGCCCCTCCTGTAAATCCACACTGAGCTTATTACAAGGGTTGTGCACTTACTCACTACTCTTCTCAGTCTATTTGTTTAATCTGGCAGATATCTTCACACAAACTCTAGGCTAAAGCATGTACTAGTTGGACACTAAATCACATCGTATGCTTCTTTCAGAGCTTAAGATCTTTATTTCAGCCTCCTCCACTAGATCACAAGCTCCTGCAGGAGAATCTTCACTATCATCTCCATAGCCCCACTTCCTGGAACATAGAGGAGCTTAATGCATGTTTGATGAAGAAAGAAATGTGTCTTGTCTTTGTGCTCACTTTGGCAGCACATATACTAAAATTGGAACAGTACAGAGAAGAATAGCATGGCCCCTGTGCAAGGATGACACACAAATTCATGAAGCGTTCCAGATTTTTAAGTGGGTGAAGGATATGAACAGACACTTTTCAAAAGAAGACATTTATGTAGCCAACAAACATAGGAAAAAATGCTCATCATCACTGATCATTAGAGAAATGCAAATCAAAACCACATAGAGATACCATCTCATGCTAGTTAGAATGGTGATCATTAAAAAATCTGGAGACAACAGATGCTGGAGAGGATGTGGAGAAATAGGAACGCTTTTACACTGTTGGGAGTGTAAATTAGTTCAACCATGTGGAAGACAGTGTGGTGATTCCTCAAGGATCTAGAAATAGAAATACCATTTGACCCAGCAAT